>JAOXYA010011861.1:0-13956 GCA_028565675.1 Sorex palustris | reverse complement strand
AGGCTGGGGGAAGAAGGGGGGGTTCCCCCAACCTGACACCATGGCAGACATGGCAGAAGACATTTTCTTCTTTGTCTCACTCTTTCCTTCTGGGCATTATGGTTTGCAATACAAGCACTGACAGGTTATCATGACAGGTTACTACTCTCAGCACTCAGATCTTGTTCAGAGTGATGATTTTCAACTATCAAAGTCATAGTGGTTGTTTCTCTATCCTAACTGCTCTCCCCAGACTCTTCCACTAGTGGCAAGCTTCCATTTTTGGACCAGTCCTCCTGGTCCTTGTTTCTACTGTCCATGGGTATTAGTATTATATATTTTTATATGATGAGTGCAATCATTCTGTGTCTTAGAGGTACATCTTTCTTACTAGTTGAATGATGACACCATATCATGACTGTGCACTAAACACAGTGGCGCCAGGAGTCATTCTCATTTAGGTGCTCCCCACTCTACTTTCATTTTTTAAATAATTTTTGTATTTTATAAATTAGTTCATAATGTTTCATTACATTTAATATTCAAACACCAATCCCACACCATTATACCTTCCCACCACCAAACCCCAATCTCTGCTCCAAGAACCGAAATACTATATTTTGCATTGTTTGGTATGAAAAACTGCTGCAAATGCTACAAAAAAGTATCCTTAGAGGAAAGAGGGTGAGAATTGTTGTGTTCCACCCAGGGGCCTTTAAGCCCTTCTATAAGAGATCACTAACATGTTGTTAGAAATTGAGTGTTATGTGCTTTTATAAATATATATCTGTAAAAAATATATATTTCCCTCTATGATTGGTTGCCTCCTACTTTGAACTCATCAAATGTGGTTTGGTATTCTTGTATTATGGGTAGGGTGTGTGCTATGAAGTGTCTCTCGGTCCAATAATAGGTTCATTTGTGGGTGAGGCTCGGCCCAAGCATGTGGAGAGTGGCAGTGAGTGTGGAAGCAGTTGAGTTCTGGGAGTTTTTGGCTGCCGGGGCTGGGTCCCTTGGGGCGGGGAGGGCTCTTACCCACCCCCTTTTTGGGTGCCCTGAGTGAAATAGCCTGGCATGGGGTCCAGCAGCATGGTTAAGAAGAGTGTTATGTTATGCTCCCTTCCAGGAGAGAAGGATGTGCGATCTGGACGGTGACGGATTACGAGATTATCTGGCGCCAGCCAGAGGTGGCTCATGGGCGTGACTGCTGAGTAGAGGAGGGAGGGGAGACATACAGGCCGAGGATCCCCGATCCTGGTCCATTGAACTCAGAGTTCTCAGTCACAAAGTCCTGCATACCTGGGTTTTCTTGGGGTCCCCCCCTGAATGAGGCTCAGCCAGAGCATTTCTGCTTTTGTTCCTATCAGCATTATCAGCAGTTTTCAGTAATTTTAGGAAGAATTCTCCTCTTTGAGACATAGAGTTGAGTCAAATCATTCCCACTGCCCTTGAGTCAGCTGTGGAGAACCTGAGAGAGAGGTGAAGGGAAAAGGACACACCCAGAGAGGGGAAAGCTTTTTGTGAGGCTGTTCTCCAATGTAGTGCTGACCAATCTCCCCACCTCCACCCCACTCCAGACCACAGACAAATGATCCCACAGCTAATTCTGCTTGGCACGCTGCAGTTGGCTTCCCCTTTGCTTGGTTCATTGTGTAATGGTGCTTGAAATATCCTAATTTTCTTTTAAAAAGACATGCATTATAGCAGAAGAAATAATAACACACATCAGTGACATGAGGCAATTGTCCATTTAGTGAGGATAGAGTGGATTTCTCTGTCCAGATCAAGTGCCTTATTCATGGGTGATTTTAGAAGGTCTGGAATCTGAAAGTCTACAAAGTACTTTTATATTTGGTAATTATGTCTTCAACACTATAGACAGAGATAACTTGTGAGAAATAGGTAGCCCCACAAGGAGAAGCCTGATATCTACCATTTATAAACCTTAACATAAAGAAAAATAAGAAGTTGCAAATATCTGTGGAATAAGTAACATGAAAAAGAAGATCAGAGGTGGTGGGACATGTACTCTAAGTCACACAGCTGCATGTGGTAGACTGAAGACCAGAGCCCAGATCTTTGCCTAGTAGCCTCCACATGGAAGTGAACACCAAGGAAATTCCAAGTTGTCTTTTAGCCAGGATTTCCCAGTTGTTAAGAAAGCTAACCTCTGGAATTTTCTCTTACTCCTGACATCAGAAATTCCAGTTGGGATCATTTTTTTACACTAGACAGGGATGCCATCTGAATAAGAATGATACTAACATCTTTCAGGTTATTTCTCCAGAGAAGAAGGAAAATGAGACACAGCAATAATTGAAAGTTTTCTTAAATCTGCTCCCTGGCCTGCTCTCTGCACCTGGTGAACACATTTTTCATCAGATATGTCCAGAAAATGTCGATTACAGATACCTGATCAACCTGAAAAAAGACCTCAGTGGACTTTCTCTTTCATTATAATTATCATTCATTCAGTTCATTATCTTTCATTCAGTTGATATAGGTAATACATATATCAATCACTAACTTGTAGTGAGGGCAGAGAGAACAAATTCATTATTAAAAATACCTTTAAAATTGGGCAAGAAAGAGATATTAAGGGCATCCAGATCAGAAAAGAGAAAACTCAACAACAACAAAAAAATCATGACAAAAGTTTTCTAGAAACAATACACATGTGTAGCAAAGTGACAGGCTACAAAGATCAACGTGCAGAAATCTTTGGCTTTTCTGTATGCAAGTAAAGAAATAGAAGAGAGAAATTTTTTACACCTAATTCACAATTGTGCCTCAGAAAAATCAAGTACATAGGAATCAGTTTAACAAAAAAGTGAAGGACCTATACAAAGTTAACTATAAATAACTTTCAAATAAATAAAAGACATGAAATAGAAACAAATTCCCCATTCATAGATTTGAAGGACTAAATCAAAATTTGTCAAATCAAAATGTAATCTTGTCCAAAGAATTATTCCAATTTAATTCAGTACCAATAAAAATACCCATGACATTTTAAAAGACATAGATATAATGCCTTTGAAATTTATGTGGAATATAAAGACTCCCTCCACTCAAATAGCCAAAGAAATACTAGGAAAAAGAAAATTGCAGGCTTTCTTTGCTCCCACTTTAAACTGCTCTATAAATCTATAGTAATCAAAACAGTGTGGTACTATGATTAAGGATAGTCTCTCAGACTAATAGAATAGAATTGAGAGCCCAGAGACAGAGCCTCAGGTATATGTAGAGTTAATCTTCAATGAAGGAGCATAAAGTCTGAGTATAACAAGGAAAACCTCTAAAACAAATGATGTGGGGAGACTGGTCAGTCACGTGCAAAAACATGAATTCAGACCCCTTTTTTTAAAGTGAAGTATAAATGTCAAACTAAAAAGAAATAAATATCTCAATATCATATTTGAATCTCTAAATTATATTGAGGAAAGCCTAGGGGAAAAATCGTGATATTGAATCTAGAGACATGGTCAATAATTCAGTGCTGTTGGCCAAGAGCACAGAAGTAAAAATAACACAAAAGAAATGATTTCCAGACTAAAGAAACACTCCACAGAATTAGAAAAAATATTTTCCCACCATGAATCTGATAAAGGGTTAATATTCAATATATCTAAAGAACTGATAGAACTTTACAAATTAAAAAACCTCATAAGTAACTGGGGTAAATATATAGAAACATCCTCAACGAAGACATGTAGACAGCAAGGTCATATATGAAAAAAATGCTCTATATTACTTACCATCAGGAAAACAAAAATCAAAAAACAATGAGATATCATCTCACACCAGTGAGACTAGCAGATAACATTAACAAGAAAACAAGCAGTGCTGGCATGAATATGGGAAAAAATGGACACTCATTCACTGCTGGTGGGAATGTTGAGTGCTCCAGGCTTTTATGTAAAACAATATGGACATTTCTCAAAAAACTAGGAACTGATATTCACATGACACAGTAATTCTAATTTAGCATCCAATTGGTAATTCTAATTTGGCATCCAATTCAAAGAACAAAAATCTTTATTCATAAAATACATTTGCATATACATTTCCTGTGTTCACTGCAGTATTATTCATAATAACCCAAATTTTGAAATGACCCAAGTATCCAAGAACAGATGACTGGATAAAAAAAAACTATTTCACACATGTTCAATGAAATGCTATTTAGCTATAAGATGAATTCATGCAATTTTCTGCTACATAGGTGGATCTAAAGAGTATCTTGCGGAGTGAAGTTAGTTAGAGGAGGGGCAGCCATACAATGATCTCTCATATATGGGGTATAAAGAAACGTGGTAGTGGAATAATTAATGCCCAAAAGCAACAGAAACTGAGAAGTGGTCTTCAGTAAGAAGCTTACCACAAGTGATGGAGAGGTTGGGAGGAATAAAATTGGGATGGGCACTGGGAAAATTTTTGAGGGGTGCAGACACTCTGGTGCATGTTTTACTGGAATATTTTATGGAGGAAACCTTACCATTAGCAGTTTTATAAGCTATGGTACCAAAAAAATATAATTATTTTTTAAAAGGGCCCAGTACGTAGGCTATATGCTGAAATTGGGGTGATACATTGAAAGATTATGAACAGGTTTGCTCTCTATAGAGCAGTCAAACAAACAAACACTGTCCTCCCATTGTTCATTGATTTGCTCAATCGGGCCCAGTAGCATCTTCATTTTGAGACTTGTTGTTACTGTGTTTGGCAGATCAAATAGGTCACAGGTAGCTTGCCAGGCTTTGCCTTGCAGGCGAGATACTCTCAGTAGCTTGCCGGGCTCTCCAAGAGGAGTGAAGGAATCAAACCCGGCTAGGCCGGGCTGGCTATGTGCAAGGCAAACGCCTTACCCACTGTGCTATCCTCCAGCCCCTATAGAGCAGTAGTTACTTGTTATTGGATAAGTGTTACAATAACAATGTAGAAGACCCATGCTGGAGGCCCAGATGAGAAAAGGTGTTTGAACAAGAAAAGTGTTACTGGGAATGGAGCAAAAGGATAAAATTTGAGACATATTACAGAGCTAAATCTTATCTTCACAGCTTCTGATACCGGGAAGGAACTCTGACAAGTAAATCCTATGTAGCACTGTAGTACTGTCCTCCCGTTGCTCACCGATTTGCTCGAGCAGGCACCAGTAACGTCTCCATTGTGAGACTTGTTACTGTTTTTGGTATATTGAATATGTCACAGGGAGCTTGCCAGGGTCTGCAGTGTGGATGGAATACTCTTGGTAGCTTGCCCAGCTCTCCAAGAGGGGCAGAAGAATGGAACCCCCGTAGGTCGCACGCAAAGCAAATGCCCTACCTGCTGTGCTATTGCTCCAGTAAACCCATAGGAAAATAATATAAAAAGTAGCTGAAGCACCTGTCAAGATTCACAGGCCCAGAGTTCAGACCCAAAATCATATTATTTTGACTGATCTAAAGAAGGAACAAAATAAAAGTGGGACCAAGGGGTGGGTGGCTGAAAGCGGGTAGGGGCAAGTAGGACTCTCACTCACAGACTGGGATCGTGCTGCCTTTTTTTATGGTGGTTATTTCCAGTGCAGGTGGGACAACCCTGAAGGGCAGCTGAAATGACTGCTACACTGACAGATGCAAAGTGCAAAGCCTCCAGGGAGGTTTGGCACTCAGACATGGAAGTCTCAGGTTTGCAGATACTCCAGAGGGGCAGGCTGGGTGTCTCCTCTTGACGGCAAGGTCTGTGCCAGCCGTCAGGCTCAAGTGCCTGCCAAGAAAGCAATTGCCTTTCCTGACTACATTAATAGGAGTTTAGTGTCCGGATCAATGTGGCTAAGAGTCCCATTGCACTCGGCACTTGTCAAGCAGCATCTGAAGCCCAGACATTGTGAGGAGCCTGCATGGCTCAGACATTTCCCTGGGAGATTTCCCAAATGCAGGTCCAAAATGTCTGTTTCCTCCCTTGGGTGCAGAACCTCCCTTCCCTGGGAAGTTATATCTCTGTTGGAACTGGCGGGGAGGCTCTGACATAGGCAGAAGGGCATGTTCATCATTGTCACTTTACCCCTCATTTTAACATAAGTTAGAACTTCATACTTTTATGTGATATATAATGATTTTCTAAAAATGTTTAAAATCATAGTATGGGTCAAAAAAACATGTCTGTGGGCTAGGTGGAAGTCTACAGGCTTCAGTCTTTGCCTTCAGGTATAACCTAAATGTAAATTCTATGTGTCACTTTGATTAATCACCAGGATGCTTGAATCAAACATTATTTCTGGGTTCTGGGTGTGAACATTTCTGGGTATTTTGGATCCATGGATAAGGCAAGGCTGCCCTCTGAACCGTGAGTGGGCATGCTCCAACCCTTAAAAGCCTAAATAGACCAAAAGGTGGAAGAGAGAGGAATTCACACCTTTTTTTCTCTGCCTCTCTTGCTTGAGCTGGCATACATCATCTCTTCTCCTATTCTCAGACTGAGATTTACGCCAAGGGTTCTCTGGTTCTCAGATTGTGCAACTTGGACTCAATCACCTCCTGGTTTTCCAAGAGGGAAAACTTGCAAATGGCAGATTGTGCAATGTCTCAACTCCTCAGAGAGCCCTATCTATCTCTATATCTTTTGCTTTGTTTTGCCTAAGGACCCTGCCTAGCAGGAACAACTGCTTGCAGGTTTAGAACACTTTTGAGCATCAAGCTAACTTTGTTAGAACTGAGTCCTTTCCTTGTACTTTTTCCCAACACACTCTGTACCCAGTCCCCATGTTTATTTAGACCCCCTTACACACAAGCTGCTGTCTTTGTGCCCAAATGCCAGGATTTCTATTGTGTCTGACCTCTAGGTATGCCTGGCTTTGCCCTGCTCCCTGTCCTGCTGCCACATGTTCTCCTTCTCCCTGCTGCCTTAATCTCTCAGTGAGCCTGCAGAGCTCTGCATCTAGACCCACCTGACCCCCTGCCTGAGGTTCCTATGGCTTCTATAACAAATAAGCTGGTAGTAATAATAATATAGACCATATTAGTCAGTCACCTAAAACCACAAATATATTACCATACAGTTTGAGAGGTCAGGAAAGTAAAACAGATCTTAAGTGGTACTATGTTCCTTTTGATGGTTCTAGTGACTTCATTTCATTTTACCCCTTTCTAAAGATTTCTTGCATTATGGATCCTTTCTTCTATTTCAAGGTCTATTATTCATTCCCCTACTGCTTCATTTCATCTCCTTTCTAACTCTTGTCCTTGAACTCCCTCCTACAGAGACCCTTAGAGTTACATCAGTCCAATCTAGATAAACCAGAACTATTTAATCTTGGAATCCTAAATTAATTAACATTTCCAAAAGTCTTTGTTTTGCTTTGGAGTCATACCCAGTGGTGCTCAAGGACCCTTCATGGTGGTGCTCTGGAGACTACATGTGGGACAGGGAATAAAACTCAGGCCAGTCACATGCAAGTCTCATTGGTGAGCCTTTACAAATAAAATTTTAAAAAAATTAAACAAGGGCTTTAGGTCACAGAACATGACAGGACAAAGCTTCTAGGTAAAGTTACTATGAGTCTCTAGACTAAAAATGCCAGTGCAGTTTGGTCTCCTGGTAAAGCTTTGCCACTGTGCTATCTCTCCAGCCCCTAAATTTTTCTGTTTTTTTTTTTACAAATAAATACCAATATTAAAGTTTCTTTTGCCATGAAAAGTTACAGGGATTAAAGGGAAGTCATCTACAGAGACCCATTTTTCTGTTCATCATATTAATCATCTTTCAATATGAGTCCTTAAAATTTTGTTTTGGATGTTTAGCCATCACTTTATGATGTTAGATAGATAGATAGCACTGTCCTCCCATTGTTCATCAATTTGCTCGAGTGGGCGCAGTTACATTGTGAGACTTATTACTGTGTTTGGCATATTGAATATGTCACGTGTAGCTTGCCAGGCTTTTCCATGTGGGCGAGATACTCTTGGTAGCTTGCTGGGCTCTCCGAGAGGGGCAGAAGAATTGAACCTGGGCTGACCGGGTCGGCTGTGTGCAAGGCAAATGTCTTACCCACTGTGCTATCACTCCAGCCCTTCTGATATTAATAAAAACAAAATTGTTTAAAATTAAATCACACCAGTCTTGATACACATTTTTAATAAAACACTTGAAAATGCTGATAGGAAATGTCCAGATTCTTAGATGATTATGGCTTGCCTTTTGTTCAATTGTATGATTTTTGTTTTTTCAGGATATTTTTTCCCCCAGAAACTGTCTGAATCAATCTGTCACAATCCTCAATTGTGTGGTTTATCTTTGTTGCATTGGCATAATCAGTGTTTGTACATTCAGCAATCGCATTTGAGCAGATTTTATCAGCAAATAATTTTTCACTTCCTAAATAAGATCTCAAAAATCATAAGAATGGATTTAAAACTGATGAATATATAAATTAAACTTCTGTTCACTGTAGCCTTAATAATTGCTTGTAT
Source organism: Sorex palustris (assembly GCA_028565675.1). Taxonomy (NCBI): domain Eukaryota; kingdom Metazoa; phylum Chordata; class Mammalia; order Eulipotyphla; family Soricidae; genus Sorex; species Sorex palustris. The sequence goes on along the minus strand of JAOXYA010011861.1, from coordinate 5,527 downwards.
CAGCATCCATGCTAGTATTGTATGAGCTATGCATATTTTGATTTTATTAAAATAAGAAACTGAACTGCAAAAAATGTTTATTAATTATCTACCATGCTGGGTGAGTATAAACTTTGGGTCCAAGTGAGATGTGGTTCTAACAGGTTAGCTTACAGACAGAAAGAGAAATGGCAAAATTTTAGATAAAATGCCAGAAGGGAAGGCAGAAAAGCACTAATTCACATAGTGGAGAGAGAATGATCTATTTACATTAGTATGTACATGCGCTTGTATGTGTCACAAACTGAGGTGTAAAAAACTGACTCACAGGCAAGTTCTCTGTCTCTCCTCCTGCTCAGTTTCACATGTATTACTGTCTAAGCCCCTCACTCTGGCTCTACTCTTCCAACAGTCAGGTCAGCATCTTTCCCCACCCCCATGTCACTTACAAAATTGGATTAGCTGTGGAAAGAGCCCATTAAATTAATGCACCTCTCAATCTTGATTTACTGGAAGAAAATAAGATGTTTTCCTTTCTGGGAAGGTATCATTCTTAGTATGCTAACACATAAAGACTCCTCCCTACAAGTTTTCTGCATAAGCTATCCTAGTTAGATCAAAGAACTCTTCTATTCAGACTCAAGGTATCACAATCCTGAGATAGAGATAGAGTTCAGAAAGAACTTAATATTTAAACAGAAAACTACAACCATAGGGAGACTAGTAGATTAAGAGCCTGAGTTCTAATTCCAGGGAACCAAGGATCTGTCAGGATATGCTCAGAAGTTGGAAATGTCAGAGGCAGGACAACTGACATAAAAAGATAACAAGTATTGGAATGCTATCCCATCTAAGACATATCCAAACAGGAGTTCAAAGCTAAGCCACATTATTCAAGGACATTCAACAGATCTGCTGCCTAAACAAAGGAAGAAGCCATTGTCTGTCATTAAGAGAACAAATTCTAGATTTAAATAATACTAGTTTCAAATTCTGGATCCATAAACATTCAATGGTTTGGGGATCTTGGACAAGTGACTTAGTTATTCCATTCCTCAGATCATTCTTCCATAAAATAGAAATAAAATAGACCTCTTGAAGTTGTTATAAAAATAAATATGACACTATATCCAAAGCCATCAGCCCACTGTACTTGTTAAACAATGATTAAGATTGTTAACATTTGTAGCATGCGTACCTAAACATAGAGCCAGGCCAGCAACAGTCAATGAGAACTTGCCAGGGATTCCATTGAATAACATCAGAATAGCCTCAACTGTTCCTGCCTGAGAAGGGGTTCCTCAGTGTTTACTGAGCCTCAGATGGAATTAAGCAGGGCCAACCCAGGCAGGATCTGTGGGTCCTGGGATAAGCAGAGTAATGCAACATGTCATTCTCACAGTAAATAGAGATCTAGGTTGAGCCAAGGAGATAACACATAGAAGTAGGTAGTCTGACTTATATGCATGAGGCTCTGAGTTGGATCTCCAGAATCGTGCAACTACGATAGATAGCCATGATAACCCATGAGCACTTGTAGGTGTAGTTCTTGTGACTTCAGTGGGGCCTGAGCAATACAGAATTTCCAGGTCCAAGCAAGGAACCATCAGGCCCACACTTCTGGGTCAAGTATGTAATGAGTAGTCCCCAGGCCCTCAAGTATCATTGGTGAGCCTTTACAAATAAATTTTGAAAAATTTAAACTGGGACTTTAAGTCACAGAACACGACAGGACAAAGCTTCTAGAAAAGTTACTTTGAGTCTCTAGACTAAAAACATCAGTGCAGTCTGGTCTCCTGGTAAAGCTTGAGTAGATAAAGGACACTTGCTACTAAGCCTGGCGGAGTAGCGAGGCCACTGTAGTTTTGGAAATTCAGTGTTTTCCCTCTTGAGCCATAGGTTATTCATCTGCAAGATGTGGGAATTGGGCCCACTAATCATCTAGATCACCTGGATTCCTTCAGTTAATTGCAAATAACAAAATCTGCTGTTTGAGTAGTTTCAGCAGAGAGAGAAAAGATTTATTAGCATGGAGAAAAAAATTAACCCTCATTCCTGTCACTTTTATAAATAACTGAGCATGACATGTATCCCAGCCAGGAGAAAAAAGTAATGAGAGTTGTTCTGTCAAGTTGTGGTCCCCAAACATACACATTCTTAACCCTTTCCCAAAGAGGTATAACAACAGAACAAAATAAACCTTATACTTTTATCCAAAATTTATCCATGTGAAAATTCGTATCAGTTTTTGAGGAGGTTCTAATATGCTTTCCACCATGGTTGCACATGAAATGTGATTTGTAACCACACTAAGCCTTTCCTGTACTTTTATTTCTTGTTGTATTTGTGTTTTCTTGTGTCTTGTCCTTCTGGTGTCTAACACCCTGGATATTCTATTTCTTGTTCTGTTTTGTTTTGGTTTTGAGCCACACCCAGAGATGCTCAGGGGTAATTCCTGTAGCTGCACTCAGAAATTACTCATGGTGCTAGAGGACTCTGTGGAATGCCACAGATTGAACCTGGTCATTCTCATACAAGGCAACCACTCTATCCACTGTCCTGTCTCTCCATCCCCCTCTCTTAACATTATTTATAAAAATAGTTTTTCTTTTCCAAATGCTCCTGTCTATGAATCTTCCTCCCCTATTAAGAATTTCACAGAATTACTGAGTAGGAGTGAAACATCTATAAGGAACATCTAAAACTTCATCCAGTATGACTGATGTTTCTCTGCAACAAATGTTTGAGTATCAGGAGACTCACCAATGAGAGCTCTTGGGTCAGAAATGAATGCTTAGGAACCAAACTCCTGAGAACCAGTAAAGTTGAAGACTGCACTGGCACCGAATGGGACTTTTGAAACCCTATAAATGTGAATTGGAGTTCTGTCTCCATTTGTTACCTTGAGTAAGTTGTGAAACCGGTCAGAGCCTCAGTTTCCTCATATGGGAAAAATGAGACCCATTGTATTGGTTTGTTGTGATATTTAAAAGTGGTCCTTAATACATGGGATTTTTCTTATTGTCTTTGAACCTAAGGGAGACTGGGGTTAAAGGATGAGTCAACCAGCAAGGAGGGTATAAGCTCTAAGAAAAGGATTGACCCATACACCTGAAAGTAGGAGCTACAATGGCTCAACTGTTAGAAAATAGAGCACCAAGCTATTAAACAGGGAAAGAGTGTTTCTAGATTATCACTTTGCATCCTGGTAGTAAAATATGAGCCAGCCTAAGGAACAAATCCATTTACATCAGAACCAGATGTTGAGCCCAGAGGAAAAGACTGAAACTATGGGCTGTTTCATGCTCTAGACACACATGATTCTAAAATCTAGGCCCTGGCTGTGAATACTGCTAAGTTGTATAGCTAGGTGAGAGGAGGGTTGTAGCACTGTAGCACAGTCCTGCCATTGCTCATCGATTTGCTTGAGTGGGCACCAGTAACATCTCCATTGTGAGACTTGTTTTTACTGTTTTTGGCATATCGAATATGTCACAGGTAGCTTGCCAGGCCTTGCTGTATGGGTGGAATACTCTCGGTAGCTTGCAGGGTTCTCCGGGAGAGGCAGAGGAATCAAACCCAGGTTGGCTGCATGCAAGGCAAATGCCCTCAAAGTGGGGGAGGAATATACATTGAGTTGTGAGTGAAGGATGGGGAGCAACATGTCCTACCTCCAGGCTCCACTTCTGCCAACAGGGATGGATTTTGACTATTTTACAGTCGCAATCTACCTTCTAGATAAAGAGAAATACCTTTTTTGTCTTCTAGATCTGTTCCTGGAGTACATCTATCTCTGAGTTCCTATCTGACTCTAAAAGCAGATGATCTTGATTGTGACCTGCGAGAAAAGTCAAACTGTCTCTTAATTCTAATCCTACAGTGAATCATTACGACCTCTCCTATACTCTAGTGGATCCTCCACATCACAGCAGCTTGTGTCCCCTAACATTCAGCATATGGCAGTTTAGGTAAAATCCCATCACTTTTGTTTGGCTGAGAGAGAGTCAATGTGCATCCTGTCCCTTAATTGTTGGCTGGACTCATGGATCAATCATCATCAAACAAATGGAAAAATCACCAAAAGAGCTACTAAGTGGCTAAAACCTTAAACATACATACTCTCCCTGAGTCTAAACTTTTGTTCTTAGAAGGACCTCTTCTCTGAGCCTGGCATTTGGTACCATCAGAGTCTCATATCTATGAGATTACATATGTTTTCACTTTTCCAGTTCTGTAAACCCTCACAACAACACTGATAAGGAGTCAGAGAAATAGGTTTTCTGCATTACATAGATGACAAGTGTGAGCTCAGAGAGGGCACATGACTTTCACAATATCACACAACTAGTAAAGGCCAGGAGTTAGATAAAATCCCAGATTGCTCCATATCAAGAAAAATGCTTTCCCTTCTTTGCCTAACTGTAACTCTCATGGAGTGAACCTCCTACCAGTGAGATAGGCAAACTGAAGCTGAACAGAGCCCTCCTTGGAAGGCTGCATTTAGGAGATTTCCCAAGTTCCAGGTCAATTCACATGAAGACTTACCATGCTGTCATCTGAAAAAAAAAAATCACGCTTAGTTTTTCTGGCAGGATCAGCTCAAGCCCACTTCTCCATTGACACAAGGAGGTTAAAACACCAAGAATCAGGGAGAGATCAATAGTAGTTCTCCCTTGACTTAAAAAGCAGAATGCATCACCAGGGTTGGCATCAAGCCTTCTGATTGAGCACTGATTTGTGACTACATGGCTCTGGGTAAAGTACCTCAGCATTGGATCTCTATGAGTCATATTTAAAACAGGAATGATAACAGCAACACTATCCCCATCTCTACATACCTCAAACTCCCTGCTCTAGACCTGAGGGGTTTAGCTCCTCAGCAGCTCCTGGAAAAAAATAAAATGCACTTGGGATCCATTCTGAAGCTCCCCTCTCCTAGATCCCAACCCCTGTTCAAATTCAGTTTACCAGGAGGCAAACAAGGAGCTCAGTGTAATGGAAAAATCAGACCAAGCAATTGTCTGGCCAAATTGACTTGTCAGTCAATCTGCCCAGACAGACCCCTAGAGAATCACCTGATCTCCTTGCAGGAAGGAATGATTTGTAAGCTTTGACACCAGGAGAAAAAACACCCAGAAAAGGCCAAACAGAGAAAGAACAACTGAGTCTGGGTTTCCATGGCAATTTGGGAGGAAACAGAGTAGCACATGTCAGAATAATTCACAGTCAGCAGCCAGCTATCTCCTGATCCACCACCATTCACATGTACCCTTGTCACTTAGGCAGCAAGTTCTTTCTCCTAAGTTTTCAGTGCACCTGTCTAATCCCAGAGACCTCAAGCAAACATTCCACTTGTGATTCCTCACCCCTCCATAGTTGTGTGATCATTTAAGAGAGAAATCCAAAATTTTTGTTCACATACTCTAAGACATGTAATTGCCTCATTACATCACTATTGATCTCTAAATCTCAAGTTTTTCAATATAGAACTAAAAGAGTTCTTCCATGTATTATAGTTATGAGAGTTAAGCATCATAAAGCACTATTT
>JAOXYA010011853.1:0-13956 GCA_028565675.1 Sorex palustris | reverse complement strand
TACTGTGTCTGGCATATCGAATACTCTCGGTAGCTTGCCGGGCTCTCCGAGAGGGGCAGAGGAATCGAACTCGGGTCTGCCATGTTGGCTGCGTGCAAGGCAAACGCCCTACCGCTGTGCTATCGCTTCAGCCCTGGGGTTAGCAAATGCTCTACTACTGCTTGGGCCCCTGTCTCAACATCCTCGGCAGACCCACACAGGGTGACGGATGTCAAATGGGAATCGCACAACAATCTAGCAAAGCCAATTTGCACATCCCAGCGTTGTGCAAAGTTGGACCTCTGTTATTTCTCAGTCAAACTGGGGGTGGGAGCAGCGGTCAACTCCAGAAATAAGCAGGTCTCAAGAACCTGCGTGAATTCAGACTGGCCCGGTGCAGCACAGAAAGCTGGAAGCACTGCCTTCTACATCGGGACCGGAGGTCAGTTCCAAGCAAGAACCAAACCCACCAGCACCGAAAACACTGGGAAGGAAACGATCAAATTCTAGAATCTGAAAAATACATTAAACAAGAAAAAAAAAAGTTGAAACTGACAGTGCAGAAATCAGAAAGGAATGTATTAGCAGCGGGAGGGGAGCACCAGAGATGAAGGAGAAGAGGGTCCTGAGGGAAAGCAGAGGCTGTGGTTTCCAGGACTGCACAACACACGTTGCCGGGGCTGGATCGATAGCACAGCGGGTAGGGCGCTTGCCTTGCACGTGGCCAACTGGGGTTCAATTCCCAGCATCCCATATGGTCCCCCGAACACCGCCAGGAGTAATTCCTGAGTGCAGAGCCAGGAGGAACCCCTGAGCATCGCTGGGTATGACCCAAAGAGAAAAAACACACACACACACACACACATTGCCTGTGGGAGACCCAGGGGTCGAGCCCTGCACCGCAGGGTCCTCCAGCACCAAACTACGATGGACAGCCTCCAGACGAAAACAAGCGAGGGGCTCAAATTCTAGGCATTAAAAATGTACTTAGGGGCCAGAGTTATAGGACAGCGAGGAGGGCGTTTGCCTTGCACGTGGCTGACCCGGGTTTGATCCCCAGCATCCCATGGGTTCCCCAAGCACTGGAGTGATTCCTGAGTGCAGAGGCAGGAATAGCCCCTGAGCATAGTAGCACTGCACTGTAGCACTGTCCTCCTGTTGTTCATCAATTTCCTCGAGCGGGCCCAGTAACGTCTCCATTGTGAGACTTGTTATTGTGTCTGGCATATTAAATACGTCACGGGGAGCTTGCTAGGCTTTGCCGTGCGGGCGAGATACTCTCGGTAGCTTGCCAGACTCTCCAAGAGGGGTGGAAGAATCGAACTCGGTTGGCCAGGGTGGCCGCGTGCAAGGAAAACGCCCTACCCGCTGTGCTATCGCTCTAGCCTGAGCATCACTGAGTGTGAGCCAAAAAGCAAAAAAACTAAATGACCAAAGAGAATGGAATAAACAATGTGCAGTCAAGCTTGAGTGGTCTTCAGAAGGTGTGCTTTACCAAAACTAGGGGCTAAGCGTAAAGAGGCCGAGAGGAGGAAGGCCAAGAGGTTGGGGAGGCAGCTGAGAAGGCTGGAGCTCATGCCCTCTGCTCAACCCCCAGCACTGCACAGCCTGACCAGCACCTCTAGGTATAACCCTGGTGGCCCGCAACACTTGTGGAGGGGTCCCCTTGATGTAGGCAGGCAGGCAGATAGGGAAGGCCCCCTACCCAGGCGATGACAGTAAATTTCCTGGGAAGTAATCGCTCTGAAGTTGCAAAGGCCAACCTTGCCGAAAACAGGAACTAAGGCCTGATAAGACCCTCACAAGCCGCCAGCAACAGACCCAGAGAAGCCAGGAAAGGAATTTCAAAGACCATCACCACTCCCAACCCCCTTGGTAACCTCCTTAGCAACAGACTTGGACCTAGGCAGAAGCCCCATGTGGGGGCAGGTTGGAGAAACCCTATAAAGGCCACCTTGAACCTTGACAGGTACGCATATGCTGCCCGAGCCCAGGTGCTGCTTGTGTCCACTTGGCTGAGCACATGTGGCACCCAAGCACATGAGTCGCCCGAGCACATGAGTAGCCTGCATCTCCCCTCTTGAGATGTGTACTTTCATGCTTTCCTGTCTAATGCTGGGTGTGTGTAGGGGCTCTCTCCGCCCTTGGAGAAGTCCAGGTTCTTCTCTCCTTCCTTCCCCTCAAAACCTCCAGATAAAATTTGTTTTACTTCACGCCTTGTCTACTCCTGAAGTTCTTTTCTGCAAGGCAAGACAAGAACCCAGTAACCCTGGGTCCCGGGTGGCAGAGGCAGACGGGGAGAAAGTGACCATCTTTCTCCTTCACACTTCACATAAGTCACCAGTGGGGCCCCCCGACATCTTCCTGACCAACAACCACCATCATCAACAAACTAACAGAACCCCAAGGAGAGGTAAAGAGAAAAACAGGACTGGAGCGATAGTACAGCAGGGAGGGTGTTTGCCTTGCACGCACCCAACTGGGGTTCAATCTCCAGCATCCTTCGTGGTCCCCTGAGCATCGCCAGATATGACCCAAAAAGAAAAAGAAAAAAAAGAGGGGTGAAGGGGGAGCCAAAGAGACGATCAGTCAGAGGCCAGGCTGTGGGGGCAGGAGAGGACCAGGGGGTACTCAAGACAGCACAGATGGATCAGAAGGGGAGGCGGGGGGGGGGTACATTCTCAGAACAATGTCACTAACAGAACCCCAGGCACAGCAGAATGACTAGAGGGAATTCAGATAGACTTGGTGAGGGCTTCAGGTCAGATCAGCAGTGAAGTATAATCGAAAACCAAGCAAACAACAAAAACGGGGGGGGGAAATACAAGATAATTATTAGCTCCTGGGGGAGAAAGGTGCCAGGGAAGAGAAAGCACTCAGGGTGTACGACACCGCTTGGCTGCCTGCATCCTCCAGGCACCCTCACGCGAACACGGGCTAATCAAAATGAGGGGGAAATAAACACAGCGAGGAGCAAGGCTGAACTCCACCATGGAGATTCCGCAGAGCCGGCCTCAACGAAAGTCTCTGGCATCAGGGGCCAGCGCGATAGTACAGGCGTTTGCCTTGCAAACGGCAGCCCACCCGGGTTCGATCCCCGGCATCTCATATGGTCCCCTGAGCACTGCCAGGAGTGATTCCTGAGTGCAAAGCCAGGAGTAGCCCCTGAGCAACACTGGGTGTGACCAAAACAACAACAAAAAGTCTCTGGCATCAGCCCTCAGGAGAGAGAGAGAAGTCAAAGATTGCGTGCCTAGGCTGGCAGTGATGAACCAACTAGCCAGGGGTCCAATTCACCTGCAACTCACAGCATGCCCCACGGTGGAAATGGCTGCTTTAGGGAAGGCAGGTGGAAGGAAGATGAGCGAGAACTGAGGCTGGAGTCACAGTCCAGAGGTACCCCAGTCCACTTGGATTTAATCCCCAGCTCCCCATGTGGTCCCCTGAACCCTGCCAGGCTCAACCCTGAGTGCAGAGTCAGGAGGAAGCCCTGCGCACCACTGGGTGCGGTCCAAAAACCAAAACAGAGAAGGCGAAGTGGGAACTGCTATACACTCGGATTTTCCTGAACGGCCTACGGAGCACGTTGGTCTGAGAGCTCCGTACGATGCAATGAGAAACCCCTCAGCAACGGCCAATTCTTTGTTTATTTTATACCAATTTCATTTGTCCCTATAGCATACCAGTCCCAGGAATTCCCGGGTACACCCCCCGATGTCACCTGGGCCGGAAGCTGTGCTGTTGGCAGTAAGAAATCTCCAGGGCACTTGAGGCCGCCGGTGCTCACTGCTCCATCCACTCTGCTGATGTCACATGATTTCCCTGAGGTCACATAGCCTCTGGGCAGCAGAACTTGCAGCTCAAACCAAGTCCACGACCCTGCATGGAGCACTGTGACCCCCCCTGTCCTTCACCTCCTCATCCCGAAGGCGAGCAGGGGAGTGGGATCTTAGCCTGACCCTCCCCCCTTCCTGCCACCTGTTTCCAGATGCGGCAAACTGAGGGTGCAAGTTCTGATGGGGAGCCTCCTGGGGGGTCTTAATTTCCATGGCTGTTATTTGGGTCACCTCCACTGGCGCTCGGGACTCACCCGAGTTCAGGTATCACCCCTGGCAGGGCTTTGGCGCTGGGTTCTCAGCAGGGGAGGCCGTGTGCAAAGCAAGCGCCCTACCTTGGGAGCTGCAGCGCGCTCGCTCGGGTCGGAAGGGAACAGGAAAAGGAAATGGTGAGTGTGGATCAGGGACAAACCCTCTTTTGTGCGTCTCGGTGTCCTCCTGAGAGAGGGAATTCTCAGGACGCACAGCAACGCACAGGAAGGGTTGAAGGCCCCCTGGGGCCTGGAGCAAGAGTGGTAAATTTTTACGCCATCCCCCTCCCTAAGGCCTGGCCTCCGGTGAGCAGGAAGAGGAGTGACGAAGGCAGCAGGAGGGAGGGAACCAAACTTGTCTAACAGATGTGTGCGTGGCCGCCTTTTATTTTGGTTTTACATACGACTTCGTTTGCGAATACTTTGAGGAGCATGTAAGTGTGAAATTGGAAGGCATTGTGGCAGGCTGCCATGAGCCACTGCACTGATAGGAGAAGGTAGGGAGAGGGGAGGGGGGGACCAGGGGAGGAGGGGGCTGGGGAGAAAGGGGATGCTGAGGTGCAGACAGACTGAGGGATAGCAGGTGAGGGAGCAAATGGGGCTCCAAGTTCATTTCTGTGGGCCGTCATGGCTGCAAGCACCTCTTGGGCGCATGGACCCTTGCAGGGCATGTGAACCATCTGGATGCTGCTAAAAGCTCACGTCGCAGCTTCCAGTAGGTAGTTCGGGGTCCCGGATGTTCAAGCCTCATGCTGGTGTCTCCTGCTTTGATCCCTCAGGCTCACCCTGATTCTTGCTTTCTGGCACTTTCTCCCTGTTTTCCTCGTCTGGCATGAATGCTCCGTGACAGGCTCCAGAATTTACTTCCCTGGCACCTGGAGGGCTCCCACAGGAAGTTACCGGGCAGGGAGAGATCAGTGACTGACACCATGTGGCCCACCAGCACTGCCGAGACCCCTGGAAGGCCCCCCAACACTGCAGGGCCCAAGCAGTGCTGCATCCAGCGGCCAATGTCCAGGGGGACCCCTGTGCTTCCTGAAAACCGCTTGGGAGGTCCCAAAATAGAGTGAGAGGAAGTTACCCGGTAGGGTGGCAGAGAGGGTCTTTTATATCTATTTCCCACCCGCAGCCGTTTATTTTCCTGGTTTCCTCTTGGAGATTCCAAAGAGCCTATTAACTAGTGACCCACTGCCCCTGCACCCATGTCCACCCTGGGGTCTTGTTGGCAGCAGAGCAGGCCACCCCCAACCCTGCGAGGGGCTGGGAGTTCTAGCTGTGATCAGTAACTGGGAGAACTATGTCTTGGCTTCATTTACATAACCAGCTGGCCTGCAGAACAGGGGTGCGGGCTCTCCCACCAAACGCAGGGGAAAGGGAAAGCGCCTCCTCCCCCTGAGTCCAAGAACCTGAAGTGCTCAAGGAAGGACACTGACCTGGGATCACATGAACACGGCTTCACGGCCCCATGCATGCCAGGGTACCCCCCCCGCCCCGCCCCCGCCATGAAGAGGCTCTTCTACAATTCTAGCAGACAGAGCCAGCAGTGGAGGGGAAGATGGTGAAGACAGGAAGTGAGCAGGGCTGGGCAGCCAACAGCAGCAATGAGGAAGCCAAAGGGGCTAGGGAGCCCTGAAAATGCTCTGGGTTCATCCAGGGCAGCCCGCGCACGCACCCACCCTGCAAACGGCTCAGCTCTCACCAGCGTGTGTCCATTCGTGTTTCACTCGGGTATTTGAGCCACACCCGGTGAGGCTCAGGAACCACTCCTGGCAGTGCTCTGGGGTCCGTAGGTGGTCCCAAGATGACACTGGGGTGGGCTGCGTGCAAGGCAAGTGCCTTAACCGCTGTCCTCTAGGGCAGGCTGGCGCTTCTGTCTTGTACACGGTGACCACCTCTCCCGGCTCTGCAGCCGATGCCCCGGTGGCCACCAGGGGCCAGCAGGCTGATGCAGTGGCCTGGAGACATGCCAGGTGGCAAAGGTGGGACAGTTCTCCCATGGGGCTCAGTCCTAGCTCAGGTCCACGGGGGAAGCATCCCTTTGGTTCTCCCTGTTCGAGGCAGTGCGGGGCTGAGGGCCAGATGTGTTGGGGATGGGGACGGTGCCGGGGTCAGTGGCCTGCAGGTCGGCCAGCGCCTCACCCTGGGGACCCCACTCCCTTACCTGGATTCTCTCCCCAGCTCTGACAAGGAGGGTGCCGGCACACCCCATTTCCAGACCAACACCCTGACCCCTGACCAACATCCCTCACTCTTTCCTCTTCCCAGGGCAATGTTTCTACTCTCTGGCCCCTCCTTGCCCGCAGTTGCTGGAGGGAAAACCAACATCACCTTCATCGTTTGTCAACTCGACAGCTACAACACAGACTACAGAGCTGTTTTCCTCGTTAAAAGTTTATTGTCATTAAAAAAAAAAAAACAAGAAACCCTATGCCTTAAAACATTTTACATTCACCTTTTAGAATATTTAATGGTACCAGTTAAGGATGTTATTTTAAAAACAAACACACACACTCACACACTCACACACACACACACACACACACACACACACACAAAACACCAAAAAACCAGCCCACCAGCTTCTTAAAATTGCTGCAAATTTCTTTCACTGAGGTCTCGCATTAAAGTGGTTTGAACTCTTTGGGGAAAAATTGGTATAATACTATAATATTAAGTCAGGAACCTTTTTGTTTGGGTTTTGGAGCCACACCCTGAGGTGCTCAGGACCTATTCCTGGCTCTGTGCTCAGGGATCACTCCTGGAAGGGCTCAGGGGACCCTATGGGGTGCTGGGGATTGAACTAAGGTCACAGGTGCAAGGCAAGTGCCCTACCCATTGTACTATCTCTCCAGTCTCCGGAAACCAAATGTTTGTATCAGGAAGAAATGAGCAAAATTTCCAGGCTCAAAGAAATCTGAACTGAAAAAAACAAAAATTAGTGTAAATATCAGGACCCTCTCCCCACCCCACACGCGCCCCCTCCTAGCTCCAAAGTTAGATAGAAAATTAAAAAAAAAAAATTGCAACCAACTCCACTCAACCCACACACATCTGTCTTAGGAAAAGTTTCCCAACTCTGAACCCAGAGTCTCACACAGAAATATCTGTCCTTAGAGACGCAGGCCAGCTCCTCGGGGATCTTGCACTGCTCAATTCAATGTTATTAAAAAAAAAATCATGTAGTTAAGATACTCATCAATACTGATACCCAAACACACAGACGCTGGGCTTTGGTACGGCTACTGAAATCCCACAGGAGGGAAGAGGGAGCAGAGGCCCGCTTGTGGGGGTGGGGGAGAGCGCACAAAGCCCCAGGGGGCAGATGTGGCCCATGGCGTGCCTCCCTGGAGGCAGAGGTCTCCAACTCAACACACCAAGCACACGCACAGTAGGGTGGGGTCTCACCAAGCTCTCGACCCTGTCCGCACCAGAGATCAGAATGGCCTGGACCAACCCTTCCAGTCTCCCATGCGTCACCCGGAGCTGCCGTGGGGATGACTGGCCAGGGAGATCTGCATGCAGGAGAGTGGTCAGTGGTGGGGCTCAGGTCTGTCTCCGTTCCCACCAATGCAGTTGCTCCATCATGCCTCACTGTGGAAGCCTGTCCCCATGGGACCGCCAACACCCTCCAGAGTCAGAGGGAAACGGCCAGCATGCCCATCCCTGGACTTCCAGCAATGGGCGCTTCCCAACATGGTGCTGCCAGGAACGCTGGCAGCTTCTGAGTGGCTGTTCTGGGGAAACGGAGTTCATCCTACTGTCAGGAGGACGTAAACAGAAAGCCCCCTGCAGTGACATGCACGACCTCCCCGAAGTTTCTGCTTTAGAGCCCTCAATGATGACCCATCTAGCTCCCTGACCAATGAGGTGCAACAGACCCCGGGGACCCCCGAGGTGCTCCAGGCCAGTAAAGACACAGGAAGACACCAAAGGCAAAGGCCCTGCCCACCCCCAGGAGTGAAGACTGCAAAATCGGGAGGGACAGAGCTGAGCAACAGAACACTCACCTCGACAGTGAGGCCCTGGGTTCGATTCCTGACACAGCAAAAAAAAAAAAAAGGAAGAAAAAAAACCACCTAATTTATGCTCTCCCCCACCCCCGCCCCAATAAGACACCAACACCAGAAAAAGAAAAAAAAAAACAATAGAACAAAAATGTATCTGTACAATCTCTAAAAGAAAGTTTTGGTCACTGTTGAAGCCAGAACTTTGGGAAAGTGGTACCTTTGTTACCACAGCCCCCGCACCCCAAATTTTCTTGGGGTTTATGTACATTGAGAGACAACACAGAGAGAATCTCAGGAAAGCGAATGAGTCCACTGCAAACGCATGCATGTGCTCAGTCTCTTGGGGGCCCAGAGGGAGGCTCACAGCAGCTCGGACCCCAGTACCCCCACCACGCAGGTGGCACCTCGGGCAGAGGGGACCCCTCCGGCCGCACGGCCTCCACTTCCGGCAGAAGCAGAGCAGGCTGTGTCCGTCCGCAGGCTCGCTAGGAGGCGTTGGCAGGCGGCAGCCACGCGTTTTCTCTCTCCCGCCAGCCGGTTCCACGGGCTCACAGCAGCCGGCGTGCCGAGGACCCCGGGAGCCACAGTGCCTCCTGAAGTGCCAGGTCTCCAGACCCCCGCCCGGTCCACCCACTCAGCGGCACCTGCCACTTCACCTCCTGGGGGGACGGACGAATGACAAATGGACAGTGCTGAAACGCCCGCTTCCTCCTCCGGCTGGGGCTCGCGCAAACATGTTTGGACCAGCCGCCCGAGCGGAACAACACTTCAAAGCCGAGCCTCGGGCACACTCCGAGTCCGTCCACTCTCCCAGCGCCCCCTCACCCAGCCCCGTCGTCCCCCCAGCAAAGGCTCCCGTCGTCTGGCCAGCGGAATGGCCAGCGCACGCCAGGTGCCACACGCGGTGTTTCCTCCTCTGCATAGGAGAGCCGGGAGGATGAATCTCCCCCTGGCTGACGCCTCGGCCCCAAAGCGTCGGCAAGGAAGTGGGCTCCGAGGAGGGGAAGCCGCTGAGATCCGCGGGTCAGTCACTCCATGGAGATGTGCGTGGAGCTTTCCGGAGGCCAGGAGATGTGAACGCACGCAGGCCTCTCCGCCTCCGAGGCGGCGCAGGGAAACACCAGAGCGCAGGCAAAAACCACGGGGAAGAAACGAGTGGATCCAGCTCCCGGGTCTGCCCACTAGGTCGGGGTCTCGTGGTGGCAGGCGGCCGGGGGAAGTCGAGGCAGGAAAGGACGCTGAGACAGGACCGCCAAGGGGCCACGCGAAATCCCCCACGGGGTCCGCCCCCTTCCGAGGCCAGGGAGCCGTGTTCAAGTTCAAAGTTTTCTGGAAGGAAGAAAACGAAACGGAAGGAAACCCACACCCACCGGGGAAGGGCGGACGGGGAAGGCGCCGGGCCAGCTCAGGCCGCCGAGCGCCGGCGGATGACGAAGAGCCCGCGCTGCAGCTGCCCCAGGTAGATCCGCATCTTGGTGCTGTCGCTCGTCTTCCGCACCCAGATCTGGAGGGAGGAGGGACGGGGAGAGAGTGAGCGGGCAGGCGCCTGCCACCAAGGCAGCGACACCGGCCCCTCCGGGCCAGACCCGTGCTCTCGAGCTCCTGCTTGGCCTGATCCAAGGACCACCCCCCACTTGGACTTGACTACAGAACAGACTCCCCAAGAACAGAGACTTTCCATCGCACCCGGGAATATTTTCCTTCCCCAGGAGACGCCTACATTAGTATCTTGGTTGCTTGCAGGTGAAGGGACAGTGACAGGCAAAGATCAAAAATGGCAACCAAGACGCCTGGGAGCCAAGGAAGGCCCAGTGCGGATCCCGAGATGACGAGCCCGCTTACGCAAGGCCTCCTCCCCCGCAATGGTGCCCTGCTGTTGGGGGGACGGGGGGATGGTGGGGAAGGCACTTTGGAGCCCACCCGGACACGGTCACTCCTGGCGGGGTTGGGCCTGGGGTGCCGGGGACTGAGCCTGCTCAGCCACGGGAAGTGCAGGGCAGCGTCCCAGCTGAACTGTCGCTCCAGCTGCAGCGGGACGGTCGGGGGCGCCAGCCCCGCCAAGGCAGGGGTGGGCAGGACAGGGGCTCCCCCGCGGGGCGCTGGCACCTTCGAGGGAGCTCTCCTGAGTCCTGGGTGCTGCCCCCAGGCTCACCCACTTCTCGCCTTGGTGCCCCTGTGCCTTGGCACCATGAGCCCTGGAACTTTCCATGGCAACAGGTAGGGGTGACACTCCTCGCCCCTTCCCAGGGCTCACAGGATGGGAGACTTGCCCCTTCTCACCAGGACAGGCCTACAGGTTACCACCGCTGGGCCACCTCAGGGGGGAAAGGGTGCTGTCCTTTCCATCTGCTCCCTCCTGGCAGCTCGATGGGCACCATCCTCCAGAGGTAACGGGACATCAGGATTGGGCCCGCAGTGACGAGACATGCGGGGCCTCATGAGTTGGGGGTGGAGTCGGCCCTTTCCTCCCCACCCCAATGAGACCCCAAGTTGCCACCCACGAATGGCCTCTCTGGCTCCTGATCAAACACTGCTTAATAGCCATGATCCCAGAGACTCAGGAACAAATCTCGGAATCCAGCAGGTTTTGGCAGAAATCCCTCCAGATTTAACTGTTAAAATTTCAGAATTCCAAAATCTCGAGACCACTACTGTGTCTGTGCAACATCATGTTATTCATAACCAGCAATGGAAAACAAACTGTCTACGGTTGCCTTTTCAGCAGATCCGAGTGTTGGGGGAAAACTCCAAATAATAATGATGGGTCTGGTGTCGAAATATGGAATGTAATCAAAGTAGAGAGAGACTAATGTGGAAATCATCTGCCCACAGGTAGGGGGAGAGTGTGGGATGGGGGGTTTACAGAGGGGTTTTGGTGGTGGAGAATGGACACTGGTGAAGGGACAGGTCTTTTTCTTCATCGTATGACCAACGCTTAAACCTGAAAGCTTTGTAACTGCTCTCACGGTGATTCAATAAACAAATTTATAAAAAAGAAAAAAGAAAAGGTAGAGTTCATGTCCAATTCAATCAGCCTAATCAGTAAATGGCTGAATAAATAGCAATACTCCTAGAGAGGGGGTGGGGGAGAGGGAGGGAGAGAGGAGCAACAGCACAGCGGGGGCGGGGGTGGGGGGGTGGGACTTGTTTCTACTCAGAGGACCTGGGTTCGATCCTGGCCCGTCAAAAGAGGGCCTCCTGAGGCCACCAGGAGCGATCCCTGAGTGCAGTCAGGTTTAACCCTGAGCAGTGCCAGCTGTGACCTCAAACCAAACACACAAAAAAGATCTGCAAGGAGAGAAAGGGGAAATACGTGTGCAAGAAAGAACCCGGGCTTTTCCAGAGTGAAAGTAAGCAAGCCCAGAGACAAACGGGCAAGATCTGTGGGCAAGGGCACACACGGGTTTGAAGAGTGAGCCCACCAGGCAATTTTAACCTGCATTTTCCTGCAGTCGCATCCACTGCTGGCAATAAATGAACTGGCACTGCTTGGTCAAGAACGTTGAATATTAAAGATCTTCTCACGAAGCCACACATGTTAGCAAGAGAGAACCTGAAGTCAGAGATGCAGGCTGGAAGAGATCTCCCACGAAGCCGAGTGTCTACTGGGCTTCATCGAACCACTGGAACTGAACACTGGCCCCGAGACAGGGGGCCAGTCTGCATCTGTCTCCCTGAAAAGGCTGCAGGGCCCAAGCCCAGCCCCCTGGTCCTGAGTCTGGGTCCCAGGTGCCCTCGTGGCGTGGCAGTGGTCCACACAGCCAGGCGCCAGTGCTCAGCGGGAACTCTGACCCCCTGCTGGGGGAAGCAGGTCTCCTAGCAGTCCTGGCTGGGCGCCGTCTCAGCAGGAGTGACCCCGCGACCATGGCCCTGAGAAGAACGCCACTCACGACACTTTCCCACTTTCCAGGGAAAACTATGGGTTTTGCAAACCAGCCACAGGTGAGGACATTTTCAGCTGGGGGTGCTGGGAGACTAGAAGAGGCGTAAGTTATCCCATAGGCCAGTTTCCTTAGACGCACTGTGCCCTGGAGCACATAAGTTTCAGAGGGCAGACACATATAAACCAGCTTCTCTGCAGACATTTGGGAACTGGTGAAAGATCAGCCAACCCAGCTATTTAAGCTGCAAACATTTTTCTTACACTGCTAACATCACAGGGCCGATGCATACGCCTCCTGAGAGGTGCTGGGAGAAGCCCCAGGTGGGGAGGGGCCTCCAGCTCCAGCCACACTGGGACAGTCCCTGGGGCCAACGGCCCAGGGCTGCTCAGAGGCGCGTGGGAGCTGTCAGGTGAGAAAGGCAGCCTTCAGGGAAATGACTGGCGGGGGGCGGGCTGTGTGTGTGGGGGGGAGGGTATGGAGGTGGGGGGCCAAGCCCTCTGATGCCAGGACTTTGTGAGTGCAGACTCTGTGCCACATACGGTGCCACAGGCCCCTCCTGCCGCATTTTTAACCTGCATTTTCGGACGGAATCCACCACAGCCCCTTAAAGTCTTGGGGACCTGGCGCGGCAGACGAAGTCCCCTCATGGGAGGTGTGGGTGCCCGGGAGCGGTGGGGCGGGAGGGCAGGGCGGGAGGGTGGGGAGGGTCCCAGGACTGGAGGGGGGCGGGGCCCACCCTACCTCATTGGCGCCGACAGAGCTGATGACACAGCTGAGCTTCTGGCTGTCCTTGGACTCCAGGTAGATGGCTTGGCTCTTGTGGTACCTGGCAAAAAGAGGACAGCGGTGATCACTTGGTCACTTGGCGGAGGTGTGGGGAAAGCGGCACGTGCTTAACTGGTCACGTCCCCGGGGCTCGGGTGAGGAAAGGCCAGGAAAGCCCGCCACGGGGTCCAAGGCATGAGGAAAGGCCAAGGGGTTCCCAGCAACACCCGGAGCCAAGTGTCCTCTGTCAGGAAGACAGGGTGCCACTCAGAGACACCGCCCGTGATCTCCCGGTGTCCTGAATACAGTGGCTCCCACATGCGTCCTAGACCCACCAAAACGCTGGCGACATTAGACAGTGAAATGTCCATACGCTCTATTAAAATTTTATAAAACTCTAAGATCTATAAACAATGCTTTCCATGCATTTCAGTTATTTCAGAATTGAGAAAAATCTCATTCGTTTCGTGTGGATGAAAACGCACCCACCACAAAGCTGGGGTACAAAGAGCACGTCGATGGGGCCAGTCACTGCAGACAGGGAGGGCGTTTGCCTCGCACGCGGCGACCAGGGTTCAACCCCCAGCATCCCATGTGGTCCGAGCCCACCAGGAGTGAGCCCTGAGTTACCGCTGGATGTGACACAGCCCCCACCAAGAGAACATGCCAGAAATCTGTTATAGGCCCAGCTCCAGAGATGCCAACACGTCTCATTTCCGAGAGGAGCGGGGCCGGAAGCAGGAAGGAGCAGTGGGAGCTGATCTGGGCAGCGCCCCCATGGTCCTGGGCCCAAGAAGAGGGGCTGGGACCTCCACGGCAGCCTGAGGCAGCCAGCGCATGCCAGCATCTGGGGACCCGAACCCCGGAGAGCAGATCACGCAGCAAAACCAGCCCCATCGAGCTCTGCCAGCAGATCTGGGCACAGCCCCCATGTGACCCCTTCAGGGTGTGGCCCCAACCCCCCCCCCACACACACACAAATTAAACCCAAGAAAACAATCAATAAGTAACTTACTAAAAATGTACTGATAAAATTCCTGGTACTAACCTCGGCCGTTCTTGGGTGTTAGTCTCCTATTTTGTTACTTTATGTTCCCCAGATGAACGCAATCTTTCTATGTCTATCCCTGGAGGCCAACCACACATGCCAGGGGAATAGGGAGCTCAGATAGAGAAGGGAACACCAAATAAAGGTGTTGGGAGGATCCTCCCAGGATGGGAGAAGCATGCGGAA
>JAOXYA010011830.1:0-13958 GCA_028565675.1 Sorex palustris | reverse complement strand
GAGCACCAGCAGAGGAACCGAGAGGGCGGGGGGGGGGGGGCAGGGAACCAAGCCTGGGCCAGCCTTCAGTCTGGATGGGGCGAGGTTGGGTGGCAGGGTGGGCGATGCTGGGGGAGGAGGAGGAGGAGGAGGAGGAGGAGAAGGGAGCAGCCATCATGTGTGAGGGGCAGACGTGCTTGAGCTGATCCCTAGGGATACCCAGGCAGGCCAGCCGTCCTCGCAGTGGGTCCCAGGGCTGTGCCCCTGGACGTGGCTGAGTGCCCTCCATCGGCTGGGCCGGTCCCGTGGACTCCCGCTCTGGTCTCGCGCACTTGAGGCCTGATGCTGACCAACCAGACACCCACAGGCCGCTACCCCACAGCTGCCCACGCTGGGCCTCTGCCTTCCAGTCCTCTTTCCCCCTCCTGAAGCACCCCCCCCCTCTCGGGGCCACTGTCCCGGGTCAGCTGGGGCCACCCCAAGTCACGGCGGGTCAGCGGGTTCTTTTCTGCGGTGACCAACACTCCCAGGTGACCTGAGGGGCGGCTGGCACGATGCCCCCCCCCCCCGCCCCGGCCTGATGCTTCTCTCCTGCTGCCTCTCCACCCACCATCAGGCTCCAACCCCCGAGCCGGGCCCCAGAGGGCATTCCCGCTTTCTGCCCACCTGCTAGAGAGAAAACCCGGCTGTGCCCATGGTGACAACGGCCGGACCCGTACGAACACCCGTGAGCCCAGAACAGAACCACAGCAGTGGAAACAGACTGGGCAGCGCAGCTTCTCCCCCGCTGGGTGCCAGGAGACACACCCGCTGCCCTCGTCCATTCCCCTCTGCGCTTCCTACAGGCCCAACAAAACCCACCACAAATGTGCCCTCACGTCCGCCAGAGTCAGGAAGCCCGAGGCGGTCCCCCAGCCGCTGGGGAGGGGAAAGGGCAGCGGTGGGAGCTCGAGGCTGGCGGGCAGGACGCCACCCATCACTGGGCGTGCAGGAGGATGTCTGTTTCCAGCTGGGCTGGGACGTGTTTCCAGGGCGCCCGTAATTAGACGTGGTGCAACAGGCAGCGTGCACGGAGACTCCCATCCTGCAGGCCTGCCCGGAGAGTGTGAGCGCACGGCAGAGTCAGGCGTGATGACAAAAAGGCTATTTTGCTCCAAGCTCCCAGTTCCTACGCAGGCCCTTCATTTGCAGCTATCTATAATTAGATTAATGGTGGGGAGCGGTACAATGCAGGCCCACTCCACATCTTGGGGTGTCGGAATTAGGACAAACACTCATTTCCATTCCAGGCCACGGAGAGCAAGGGCTGGGGTATTTAGCATACCCTTTATGGCGGAATGAGATGTTAATTGTGTACCATTACCTCTAAACAGCTTGCTTGCGGTATAAATCACTGTGCTAATTGATGCAGAGATAGAAATGTAGCCATCGGCAAAAAAAAAAAGCAAGGGAATGAGAGCTGTGGATGGTGGAAAGGATTATCTCCCAGAACCGTCTGGAGGTGACTTGCCTTTGAATCCCCCCCCACCTCCCCCCTGCCTTTTTTGCCCAAGCAGGATTTCTTGGGGGTGGGAGGGGCGGAAAAATAGAAAAACTCTTGCAACCAGGAAAGAAATTTTGAGGGTGGTCTCTTTTTTTTTTTTTTAAATTCCTTAAAAACAGAATTATTTTTTTTAAAAGGTCCTTGCTGCCAGAAACCCAAGTAACAGATATGTGGAATTAATCCAAATATCCACTTCCAACCGCTTGGAACGAGCGGCTTCAGTTGGAAGCGGTTTCCTGGGTTAATAAGGAACACTCGCAGGCTACCTGCAGCAGATGTTTCAGACCATCCATGACACATAGCCACATTCTTTCCCAGGACATGGAAATGCTCCTCCAGACTCAAACCAAACAAACAACAAAACTCAGGTCTCCGCTCCATGGAGATGTGTCCAGACACAACCAAGTTCCCATCTGCGCGGGAACAGAGATCAAACACCCACCACCCCGCCCCAAAAAGACAACGGAATTCATCCACTTCAGGATTTTTCATAACCTACTAAAGGAATTATCCTTCCTCGCCCACCAATCTCCCCCACCCCCAATAAAAAAAAAACCCTAGTTTTAAAAAAGCACCTAGTAATTTAAGAGCTTCCGTTAGCAAAATGCTACTCGAACGGTAAAAAAATGGCCTAAATCTTTAGCACTCAGCAACTCTTATTAGAGTTAAAATGAATGTCTCTAGCCCAGATATAGGAACCAAATGCTCTGTGCGGAAACCCGCGCTGTTAATGAGGCAGAGAGGCCAGCGCTGGGGAAGTTCATAAATCAAGAGCACGTACCCACGGACACACTCAGAATTCCAAAAAAAAAAGCAAACCAACAGTAAGGTGCAAATTACTGCCATGCACTTCCCACAAATTCAGCTGCTGGGTAATTAGCACTGTTATCACAAAATTTTACACGGAGAGCAAATGCAGTGGGCGAGCGACTAAGTTCCAATTCTCCACTCCAGAGTAATGGTTAATAAATATCCCCCCGCGGAGGCACGTGCGCACAGCTCGGGAAATCCAGCCTGCGATGCAGAAACACAGAGATGGCATCTCTGGCGAAGGGGCGGTGTCCCAGAATGAGACTTGGTTCCTGGCTTGAGAAGCCGCCACTCTGGGAGTAGGAGACAGGATGTGGCCGGCGGGGTCCGGCTTCGCACGCGGCCAAACGTCTCCCTTCCGGCTCCAGGGTGGCGGGTGGTCTTCCCACCCGCTACAGCAAATTCAACACTGGGAGGTTTGGGTCGCTATGCTAAATGCGGCGTAGCAACCACGAAGAGACAGCTCCCTGGCGTGGCTGGTGGATATCAGGAGTGGGACAGCCGGCCAGCTGGAGGCAACAAGCCCAGAGGCCAAGAGCTTGGAGGGCAGCGGCACAGCCAATGCGGAGAGCATGCTCCCGAGACTCACAGCCTGGCCCGTTCCCTTCTCTCAGCAACCAGGGACAGGCCAGCGTGGCACCTGGAGGCCACGCCATTCAGTCCATGTTCAGCCAGGAGTAATCCCTGTGCATCACCGGGTGTGACCCAAAAAGGAAAAAAAAAACCTAACTGAACTTAAAAAAAAAATCATGAACGTTTTTGGTTTTGTTTCTTTGGGCCACGCCCTATGATGCTCAAGGACAAAGCCTGGCAGTGCTGGGCGGGGGGAGGGGGGGCTGTACGTGGTGTCAGGATTGGTGCCCACCGTGTGCCAGGCTACTGCCCTCACCTTCGTGCTGTCTACCTAGAGGCAGCCAGAGAAAGCTGGAACACAAGTTTCTGAAGCCAAAGAACCCGAGTTTGACACCACAACAAATGGTCTGAAGACAACCTTTTGCCCCAATAACCCAATTTCCAAAACAGATTTCTCAATTTCTAAAATCAAAATATAAATGAAAGGCAGTTTAGGGGATTAGATTGAAAATGACATGCAAAATCAATAGCAAGTGTCCATAGTGATGTTATGAAATAATATTTCTGGGGCCAGGGAGACAGGCCTGGGGTTAACGCTTGCCTTGCCTGTGGCCAACTGGTTTCACCCCCAGCACCACATGTGGTCCCTTGAGCACAGAACCAATAAGCCCTGAGTACCGCCTTGTGTGGTCCCAAAAACAATACCCCTCCTTTAAAAAAATCGAAAAATTGTATTCCTGTCTCCTTCTTCACTTTTTGGCTTTGGGGCCTACATCTGGCGATGTTCAGGAGTTACTCCTGGTTCTGCACTCAGGAATTACTACTCGCAGTGCTCAAGGGACCATATGGGATGGCGGGGATTGAACCTTGGTTGGCCACGTGCAAGGCAAATGCCTTCCCCATTGTGCTACTGTTCGGGCCTTGGATGCCTCTCTCCTTTGGGGAGATGGCCCAAAGGGTTGGAGTGTGTTGGAATGTGGGGGACTTGGATTTGCTCCCTCCCTGGCCACTGGACCACAAGCACCACTGGAAGCCATCCCTGAGCACCGAGCCAACAGCAGCCCTGGGACCACTGATCTGGCCCCCAGAAAAAAAACATATGAACTTTAAAAAAAGAAAGAAAGACACTGGAGTTGGAGAGATTATACAAGCTTTACGGCACTTTACGGCACTTGCCCTGTGTGTTTCTTTATCCGGCAGTGCCCACATTTGCAGCCTCGTGTGATCGGCCAGTAAACAAGCATATGAGCCTTTCCAGCCAGGGACCACAGCCACCAAGCCAGAGAGAGAATAGTGGGGCTGTCACCTTGCATGTGGTGACAAATGGTCACAGCCAATGAGCCGGCTATGGGGGCTTCTCTAGTTCACCACTGGTCTTCCCCAGCACAGGCCCACTGAGGTTCTGCACTCGGGCCAGGCTGCTGGGATGGGAACGGCACAGAGCTGACGTGTCATCACCCCGGGCAGGTTATGAGCATGCTCTGCGTGCAAGAAAGGCCATGGCTGTGGGAGTCAGGAGGAGTCTGGCTGTGGATTTAGCTCTCTGACCCATTCCCCAGTGTCCTTCTGCCCATAGCAGGGGTTATTGGGGATAACAAGACAGTAGTGGCGAAGGACGGCTACCTTCAGAAGCTCTGCCTATTAATGTCGAGTTCTGGAATAGCGCTGAGGAATACAAACCTGGCGTTTACTCCATCCTGAGCCTTCCCTGTAGAAGGATTCTGTTAAACCTCACGACCGCCTTTTGAATCGGCGCCGCAGGGCTCATCTGAACCCTGTCTATAAAGAATGACTTGGAGACCTCGAGAGTTTTCCTTGCTCTGCGTGGCTACGCGGTGGCATTAGATGCTCAAGTGCTCAAACTCCAGATCCGCAAAGTCCATCCTAGGCCCCCCCCCCCCGCTCGCCTCCGCACCTGGTGGGCTTCTCTGAGAGAGGAGCACAAAGGGAAGGCCATGGAGCTTCCAGCACATCCTGGTGTGTGTGTGAGTATGTGTGCATGCGCGCACACGTGCTCACGTGCATGTGCATTCATGTGTGCATGTGTGTGATGTGTGCCTGTGCACACGCACGTGAGTGCACGTGCGCGTGTGTGATGAATGCCCTTTCTCTCCCAGAAGTCACGGAACCATTTATTCCTGCTTCCCTTGCATTCGTTCCTTTTGCCCAGAAACACTTGGCCAGGGTTTTTGAAGGAAGGAGACTGAGCAGAATCCCCTCTGCCCCTCTTCACCCGGCCGTGAGAAGGAGCCCTCGAACTCCTGCACTGCTTGCTCTAGAGACCCTTTTCCTGTGAGAACCAGCTCCCCCTGGACCCTGGACTCGGCTGTGCCCGTGGAACATGCCCATTTGTACGTGCCCAAATGAGCGACCATGTGTGGCCAGAACTTTCAGCACTGGAACCTGCTCATCAGACATGTCTCAGTGCGTGCAGTTTACAGAACCAGAATCCTGAGCCTGGGGGTGATGTGAGTCGGATAAAGGTTCTGCCTGCAGGAGTCCCAGGCAGAGGCTTGGGACCACACCAAGGGCAGAAGAGGGGCTGGAGAGAGGACAGTGGGCAGGGCCCTTCCCTTGCATGCAGCTGCCCAGGGTTTGGTCCCCAGTACCCCCATGCCAGTGCCCTCTATGGTGCTGAGGATCACCAGGTGTGTCCCTCAAATAAACAAAACAACCTAAGAAAATTTTAAAAATTAAATCCACCATTGTATTTTATTTATTTTTTCCCTTGGGGGGACTGGGGCCACACCCAGCAGTGCTCTGTGCTCAGAGGACCATAGAAGATGCTCGGGGTTCCAACTGGGGTTGGCCGCATACAAGGCCATTCCTGGCCTGTTTTTGCCAAAGCCTGGCCTGCCCGCTCAAGCCTCCCGTGACCACACACACAAGTGGGCCCCGCGTCCAGCTGACCCTCACGACGGGAGAATTCATATTTGAGAAACGAGAGATTTATGAGAAGGAGGGAACTGCACTGAGTTTGCGAGTGAACCCTGAAACCACTTATGAAATTTAAGACATATTTTATGGAGTTGACAAGTTACGGGCTTCCACAAGCCCGACCCTAACGAGGTGTGGGGAGCAAGGCAACACCCCAAGTCCTCCCAGCCCCTGTCCCCGAAAGCCCTATGAATTCTTTTATGGCAAAACTTTTGCTCATGCGAATCTATAAAAGCCTAAACGTGCTTCATGTCCTGGCTGACAAACCCTTTCGCATTTTGCTTTAAAATAAAGCCAGGGAGATGATGGGAATGGAGAAAGATCTGTATTTGTGACATGGATTCAACATTATTATTTTCTTTTTAGGTCACACCTGGCAATGCACAGGGGTTACTCCTGGCTCTGCACTCAGGAATTACTCCTGGCAGTGCTCAGGGATATGGGATGCTGGGAATCAAACCCGGGTCGGCCGCATGCAAGGCAAACACCCTACCTGCTGTG
This sequence comes from Sorex palustris, assembly GCA_028565675.1. Classification (NCBI taxonomy): domain Eukaryota; kingdom Metazoa; phylum Chordata; class Mammalia; order Eulipotyphla; family Soricidae; genus Sorex; species Sorex palustris. Next base: position 7,615 of record JAOXYA010011830.1, on the reverse strand, counting down.
CTATTGCTCCAGCCTGGATTGACATTCCTGACGGAACCACTAAGCACGGGGTGTTGGAGACAGAATGTGGGTGAATCTCCTTTTTGTCCTACTCTCATACCCAGTTCCTCTGGAGTGGCAGGCAAGTCCTCCCGATCCCTGACACCCCCAGAATGTACAGGTTCTGCTCATGACACAGGGTCCTGACAGGAAGCAGGAGAACCCAGAGGGATGAGGCAGCCCCTAGGCACCTAGCTTCCTGCCCCCCCCCCCACTGGAGAATGAGCAGCCCAGCTGCCTCTCCTTTCTCAGCAGACGCCACCCCCCAACATCCTCCTAATGAGCCCCACAGCGAGGTCTGTTGTCCAGTGGGAGCAGATTACTTTGCCTGCGACAGTGACAAGAAGACTGTAGAGGATGCTCAGCGGGCCCCCCAAAAAGCATCGCATACCCCCAAAATGTGTTTATCTCCTGGACTGACATTCATACCAACCAATGACATTCTCTTAACTCTGCACAGGCAGGGAGGACTAACAATGCCAGAGTCAGGATGGTTCCGACTAGTAAGTGACAATGACATGGAAAATCGAAGTTATAGTTGCAAATCACTGTTATAGTTGCCAATCACAGTTACAGTTGCCAATCACAGATACAGTTGCCAATCACCCTTACAGTTGCTGGCTGTACAACCACTGATGTTGCCCTGGTGTGTCTGTGTCTGTCCAGAGACCTATCGACCTGGGCGTCCGCTGTTCCCTGCTGCCCCACGGGCTGGACTCTGACTGACCACCCACTCCAAGATAGACCTGGGGCGCCTTCCAGTTCCTGGATGTGATCCACGCAGCCTCGAAGGTAGGTGAATTTGTGAATTCAGTCACACTGGGCTGAATCCACCCCAGATCAGGGGCTGGGCACACCGTGGGCTGCCAGTGCAGGAGCGGACATGCAGATCTGCCCAGATAAGAGGGCCGTGGCCATCACACCCCGACATGCAGAGGGGCTGGGGAACAGCCCAGAAAGCCGTGACAGTGCAGAAAGCCGCAGCGGCCGGGGACGTCAGCGGAAACGCATCTGCAGCTGTACTGAGAGCGAATCCCACAAGGAAACCCTCAGTGTGGAGAAGAAAGCACCAGAGTGTCACGGGGGAATGCCAGCCCCATGAAGGCAGGAGCGAGAGTGCTCGGTCACCACTGGAGGCTGGCCTTTGTGTGGGTGTTGCGGATACTGGACCACCCGACTTTGATCTGACCCTCCCCCTTCCCACCACCTGCTTAGCGTTGGAGGCTGGATGTTCTTCCCTCCTCAGATGGGTGCAACAAGGAGAAGGTGCTGGGGAAGACAGATGCTTGCAGGTGCCAGGACCTCCACGCAGGGGACTTCCTGACTCTGCTCTAGGAGGGCCGCTCTGATGAGGCTGGGCTTCAAATACTGCTTTTTCTTTCTTTTTTTGGGGGGGGATGGGTGGGTGGGTAGGTGGACGCCACACCTGGCTGTGCTCAAGGATCACTCCTAGTGGGGCTCATGAGACCCTCTGGGATGCCAGAGATGAACCAGGTTGGCTTGTGTGCAGGGCGAGTGCCCTCCCCACTGGGCTTCCCCACTGAGCTCCAGTGCTGCTTCTCTTATGCCTCAAAGAAGGAGCAAAAGGCTGGAGCACAAGATGCCAAGTTTGATCCCCAAACATCAGGAATAACTGCCTCCCAAAAAGAAGATAAACAGTACTTACTGTCTCCTCATTCCTCAATTTCACCTATTTTTATAATTCATAAAAATATAAATTTTTATATTCATATAAACATAAGGTAGGTAGTCACAGTAGTTCCCAGGGATCACTCCGGGAGGGGGCGGAAGGTTGTCAGGACAGGGTGGGGGGACCCTGCTAGGTCCCAAGGATCAAACCCAGGTCAGCCAGCATGCAAGGCAAACACCTCGACCCCTGCACCATCTCTCCAGCCTCAAACATTTTTTTCCTTTTCCCATAAAATATATTAGAATTTTATGGAAATTTCCATAAATTTTATTAGAAGTCTAATAAAATTGGGAAGGAATATGCACTGGTTGAGAGCACTGTGTCCATCACCGAGACGTCCCAGGGCCTGAGGGGGCCTTGTCGCTAGGAAACACAGACTCAGGCGCTGCTGACAACTGCCAGGGGCTTCAGAGATGCGCCGGGCATGCAGGGCGGCAGGGAGGGGCTAAGCGAGCACAGAACCCCGGGACTTCGCGGCAGAGCTTGGGAGAAATCGGGGAGAGAGATCTCACCGACGCTCTTTGTACTAGTTCTGCAAATTTTCTGGAAGTCTTATGTCAAGGGCAAATAAACAAACAAAACATTTCGACTACAATAATCTGGTGCAGATTTTCCTCGTGCGTGGACAGAACCGGAATGGGTGGGATGTAGAACAGGCGGGAAGCGCTGGGCACGGAGCAGAGGGGGACCCGCCGCGGGGCTCTGCACAGCGCTAATTGGAAGTTGGCAAGGGTCCAGGTGAGTCCCCCACCCAGGGCGGTCAGCGGCGCTGGGCAAAGGCACTTTCTTGGCGGCAAAGTCGGAACGCCATGGGGAAGGCTGAGCCGGGAGGCAGCCACACGCCTTTGTCCCAGACGCCAGAGGCAGCAAACCCACCCCCAGGGCCCACGGATGGCCCCAAGACACCATCCTGGGCCCATACCTGCATCCACACCTGAACCCAAACCCAGACCGCCTGCAGAACCTGCATACATACACACACACCCCTACACACGGACTCACGCACGCACACACATGCACACACGCATGCACATGCATGTGCACACATACATGTGCATGTAACAAACACACATGCAGTCACATGCACACACATGCACACGCACGTACACACATTCAGGCACACAAACCCCAACCACTGGCCCTGCCCAGCACAGGCTCATGGAACAATGGGCAGGAAGGGGAAGTCAACCTCAGGGCTGAGTTGATGTGGGCACCCGGATCCGCCACTCCAGGCAGAGGAGGGTGGGGACGGGTCACAGAAACCCTCCCAACACAGCCTGTCTCCACAGACACGGGGCTCCTTATTTGCCAAGCTAGTTGGTGACTGGTGGAGTAGCCGGGCTCTGGGGGCTCAGCTCCTGAACCGGGGGGCCCTGGTGGGTGCCACCTCTGCCCCTTGGGGCAGATTTCCAGGGCCCTCCCAGAGGGGCAGCAGAAAGGTCTCGACAGGGTCGGAGCAATAGGACAGCAGGGAGGGCGTTTGCCTTGCACGCGGCTGATCTGTGGTCCATCCCTAGCATCCCAGATAGACACTGGCACCACCAGGAGTGAATCCTGAGTGCAGAGCCAGGAGTGACCCTGAGCATGGGCAGGCATGGCCCCCAAACGAAAGGTCTTGACACACCATGTCCTCTCAGGGACAAACTGCCCCCCCCCCAGCACTCCTAAGAGCAGAGTCCTCTGAAGTATGTGCTGAGGAAAGAAAATACCACAGGATTCCACTGATTTTAATTATGTTGGGGGGTTCTCCACGTGGCACACAGGAGCTCCAAGGCCCCTCCCCAGGATTCCAGAGAACGAGGTTCAATGTGAGGGCTTGATGCACGTGGCCCACCTGGGTTCCATGTCCAGCTCTGCAGGGTGCCCTGAGCACAGAGCCAGGAGGAAGCCCTGAGCACTGCTGGGTGTGGCGGCAGTGTAGGGATGACCCTTCCCAACTCCCTGTCCCTCACCACCTTCCGGGCAGGTCGCAAAGCCCCGGGTGGCACCTCTGTTGAGGCTCCTAGGCACTGTCTTATTTTATCTTAATTATTTTTTAAAAAAATATTTATTTATCTACTTATTTTGGCTTTTTGGATCACACCCAGTGATGCTCAGGGCTGACTCCTGGCTCTGCACTCAGGAATCACTCCTGGTGTTGCTCGGGGGATCATATGGGATGCCAGGGGTGGAATCTGGGTTGGCCACATGCAAGGCAAACACCCTTCTCTATAGTACTATCTTGTTCTATTCCTCTGGTCCCCCGCGTCCTATTTTAAAAAATAAAAAGAGAGGAAACTTCAGCAAAATACTTATGTGCGGAAGGGGTTGAAAAGAAAAGCATCTTATAAATGCAAACAAGTTGGGGAGCGGCCCTCTCCCACACCCGTACCCTCGGCCCGGCCTCGCGGAGTTACTGTGGGAATGACAGGGACAGCCTCGAGGCCTTGGCTGCAACAGTGCCATCACAGGCTCCGGGCAGTGGGCAGACTGGGCTTCCCTCTCCTGGGTGCTGCCTGAAACCTGAGGGTGGGGGGTAGGGGAGGTGGGGGAAGCCTTGGGACTGGCTCTGGGCTGTGTAATCGCTGCCCACTCTCTCTCTATCCACCTCTCCCTTCTCTATGCCCTTTTTCTCCTACCCTCCTCCACTCTCTTTACTCCCTGCCTCTCCTCTCTATCCCTCTCTCCCTCTCCTCTCTATCCCCGTCTCTCTCCTCTCTCTATCCCCTCTCTCCTTTCCTCCCTCTATTCTCACTATCCCCTCTCCTCTCTATCCCCTCTCTCTACTCTCTCTCTATCCCACCTCCCTATCATTCTCTCCCTCTCCTCTATCCTCCTTTCCTCTCTATCCCCCCTCTCTCCTCTCTCTATCCCCCTCTCTATCTCCTCTCTATCCCCTCTTTTCCTCTCTATGCCCCTCTCTCCTCCCTCTCTATTCCCATCTCGCTCTCCTCTCAATCCCCCTCATCCTACTCTCTCTCTACTCCCTCTCCTCCTCTCCCCTCCAGTTTAGGCCACACCTACAAGTGTTCAGGGGTCAGTCCTGGCTGTGCTGGGGGCTGACACCTAGTAGGTGTCAGGGACTTGGTCCAGGGTCACCACGTGTAAGCCCAGTGCCTTCTGACCTCTGTACTATGGCGCTGGGCCTCAGCTTACGGTCTTTTCAAGGTAGAAGTGACAGCAGCAGCCCCGAGAGGGGGATTCCTTGCACGGCCAGAACAGCTGTGCTGAGTGTCCAGGGGGAACACTTGAGGCCTGGGACAAGGCCTGCTGGCCAGCCCGAGGCTAGATCTTAGAGGGACGCTGTCCTGATCAGCTGACTGCGGGGCCTGTGGAAAAGGCGGGGTCAGTGATGTACTTCACTGAAGGCCTCACCCGGCAGTGCTCAGGGCTTACGCCTGGCTCTGTGCTTGGAGATCATTCCAGGTGGGGTGTGATTGTGTAAGGCAAGCGTGCTGCCGGCTATAGCGTCTCTGCAGAAGGTCTTAGGAGTTTCTCCTGGGTTCCGTCCATCTACCTGACATCGAGTCCCACAACCATGTCACAAGTGGGTCTCACCCGCTCCCTCTGAGGGAAGAAAACCCATGGTAGCTATGCACTGGGGCACCAGGAATGGCTGGGGGGGAGGGTTGTTGCAGCCTGGGGTGATCACCATGGCCCCCAAGCCCAGCCTGGAGGCCCCACCTGCAGACTCAGGGCTGACCTGCAAGACAGTCAGAGGGGCTTAAAATAGGGCTCCGGTTCCGACCAGACCCAGACACCCAGGCGAGCCCCAGAGGCCGGACACTAGCCCCTCGCGGCCCCAGGGAAACCACCCTGAGAATGGCAGGAAGCCGCCCCTCTTCGCTCTGGGCCTTTCAAGTTTCCTGTTGATTAATGCCCGGAGCCCAGGGCTGCAGACAGACTGACGGACGGATGGACAGATGGGGCCGCAACCTTTGAAGGCGACTCAGCCTGGGCGCCACAGAGGCCGCCGCGGACCCCGGCTTCCCCTTCCTCCCTGGGTTTGTTTTCCTTCTGTGGAACCTGGATTGTGGGGGGGAGGGGGGTCCCTGGTGGAGCAGGAGAAGGTGCCCGTCCAGCACCCCCCAGTGAACATGCTTGCCTCCTAGGCTGGGCAGGTACGTCTGGTGGACCCTGGGCTGCATGGGGGATCAAAGGGCAGGTGGACAGGTCCTGGGGGGGGGGTAGGGAGTAAAGGCCGCCTGAGCAGCCATTGGATTAGTTTGCTGTTCTTTGTTTTTGCCTGGGGGCCACAGCCAGCCATGTCCAGGGGTCACTCCTGATGGGGCTGGTGGAAGCACCCGAGATGCCGGGGATGGGACCCGGGTCTGTGCAAGCAGGGCAAGTGCTCTGCCCGTGGGCGGCTGTTTGAGACTGAGCCTCCCCACCGTCCCCCCCACCCCGACTTTCCCATTTTCCCCTCCGTCCACCCCATGGCAGGGTGACGAGTTAAACGTTCAGAGGACGACAGGAAGGAGGGGTGGGGGTGGGGGTGGGACCCGCCAGACCCGTCTTGGCTGGAAGAAGGCCCAGAAGGGAAGTGCCCCGAGGGCTGCCCTGAGGCTACAGTCAGGGACAGGGCTCGCTCGGGCTCCAGTGCTCGGTGCTAGGGCACCGGGCAAGGGGCGGGTGCTGGTCTCACTGTGGCGGGGAGCGGCGGGAAGCTTTTTAAAATCTAGAAATACATCAAACGGCGAATGCAGATTAAGCAGGGCGGCTCTCGGCTGCGGCCTCACTTTTGTTCCTCCTATAAAGACTCGGACGGGCCTTCAGATCACAAAGCGGGTGGACTTTTAATGATGGATTAAAAATTATGAAAGTGGAGGATGGCTCGTGCACACCGTCCTTCTTCTCCTTTTTCTTCTCCCCCCCACCCCAAGCCCCTTTTCAGGGATGAAGGCAGGGAAAGCCGTCTAGACCAAATCTCTCTCCTGCCGACCTTCAGGCCTGCTAGGGAGCCCCGGAGGGGCCGAGGGCTGGCCGGGTGTGGCCGGGTCAGCCCGTGGAGTCAGCAGCAGTACTGAGAGTGTCCAGGAGACGGCCAGTGGCACCCGAGGGGACTGTGCTTGGAGGGCCAGGGACCAGCACCTGGAAGCAGAGGCCACCTGAGCCCAGTCCGGCCATGTTGCTGCTTCCAGGGGGACAAGAGGAATCGGAACTCGAGAAGTGGCCCACACACGCCCTCCCCCCCTCGCCATCCAGCCCCCTGTCCTTGACTGCACCCATCCCTTGCCTCTCCCACACTCCAGGGCAGTGTCCCCTCAGCCACCTCCATCCTTTCCCCCTGGGGACAGGGACGCAGGGAAGGGCCACAGGTGTCAGCCCTGGCAACCCACAGGGCCCTGAGCCCCGCCAGGGATGACCACTAAGCAGAGTTAGGAGTGGCCCCTGTGAACCGGTGTGGCCCAAATATGAACCCACAACTCACAGGGAAAGTGACACCCTCGGCCGCCAGCTCCTGGGATGCTGATGGGGGCTCCAGTCCCAGCTGGCAAAGTGCAAGGAGGCCAGAGCCAGATGACCCCCACCACCCTACCCACAAGACCCACACCTGGGGACTTCTCAGTGGGGACAGCCTGGCCAAGAGAAAGGGAAGTAGGCGAGGGGGCTTGCAGGAAGCCCCAGGGGGCAGCCGCAGGGTTGAGAAGGGGGCTGCACTTCCCCAACCCCTGCTGAGCTCCACAAGCCCACTCTGAGCCCCCCCCATCCCCCCCCTTTGCCCTGACTCAGTCACCTGCTTCCCTTTACTGCAGTAAAGCAGGACCATCGTCCCCAGCCAGCGTGGTCAAGGTGGGCATTTGCCTCACATGCAGCTGTCCCAGGTTCGATCCCCAGTGTAGGATAACACTGTTTTGTCCTTCCTGCATAGCCTCAGGTAGTTTAGGTTTATTGGGTTGCTCCCAT
>JAOXYA010011821.1:0-13959 GCA_028565675.1 Sorex palustris | reverse complement strand
GGTGGCAGCGTCCTGGTCCTCTCCAGGGGGAGCGCTGTGCTCCGCCCACTCTGGGAGACAGAAAGGAAATTGCCCCCCGGCCACTCCCAGCAGACTGAGAAATTGGTGGTTAAAAGCTCAGACGTGGGGTGAGGTATGGCCCGAGCATTCCAGTCCTGGGGACCAGCAGGGTCACCCCAGAACTGCTGGGGACCCCTCTGGCCACACCCATTGATGCTGGGTGGGGCATCTGGTGTGCTGGGTTTGAACTGGGAGCCCAGCATGGGCCAAGAGTGCCTGCCCAACTCTGAGTCACCTCTTCCGGCCTCACACACCCCTCACAAGGGTGCTTAATTTGAGATTTTTTTCCCCAGGTTGCCCAGAATATGATGTTCAGTGTTGTATCCCCCGAGATTTATGAGTGTTTTTTGCTTTGCTTGTTTTTTTTTTTTTTTATTTTTTGAGCCACATCCATCTGTGCTCAAGGCTGACCCCTGACTCTGCACTCAGGGGTCCCTCCTGGCAGGACTTGGGGAACCAAATGGAAGGCTGAGGAGCAACGCTGGGTTGGCATATGCAAAGCAAATGTTCCACGTGCTATCGCTCCAGCTTTTCCTCTGTGGTATACAAACACTCCTGAGAATCCCCGGTGACCGGAGGGGGTGTTGCATTGGGACACCCCCATGCTTAATGCCTGAGACCCTCCCCCCTGGCTCCCCGCTTCTGTGCTTGCCCTTTCAGCCATGAAGGAATGAAGGAATAAATGAATGCATTCGAGTTCCTGAGACCCAGCGCCATGAAGGGGCCACTCCGACCATGTAGAAATCCAGGAATGTGTGATCGGTTCACTGAAGCTGAGTCCACTGCCGGGGGAGAGACAGCCAAACACTGTCAGCCAGGAGGGGCCATCTCTTGGGTGCTTGTTACCCAAGAAGGGAGCCAAGTCAGGGACTGAATATTTGGTCAAAGCCCCAGAATTCACCAGAACTTGGGGTACCATGAGAATCAGTAGGCTGTATTGGGGATGGGGGTTCACAGAGGATGGGCAGGATCCAAGGGCCAGGAGGATTGGTCCATGGCTGGAAGCCTGCCCCACATGCTGGGCAGTTGGGACAGAGAAGGGACCACTAATGACAAAGAGAATTGGAAATGATCACTCTAGATAAGAACTGAGCACTGAAAGTAGGTAAAGGAACAAACAGGATGACCCCTCTCTCTGTACTGCAAATCATAATGTCCAAAAGGAAAGAGAGAGAGAGAGAGAGAGAGAGAGAGAAGGAAAGCACCATAGAGGCAGACTGAGGGGAGGGTGGTGGAGAGGAACTGGGGACGTTGGTGGTGGGAGATGGACACTGGTAGAAGGACAGGTGTTGGAACACTGGGACTGAAGCCAACGATGAATAGCTTTGTATCTCAGGATGACTCAGTGAAGATTTATAAAATAAAATAATATAAAGACAGGCGGGATCTTTGAGCTCTAGTTAATGAGACCTGAGGGCCACAGAGCCAACCCCTGGCCCTGCCTTTGTGCCCATGTATCCGTATATGTGTGTGTGTGTGTGTGTGTGTGTGTGTGTGTGTGTGTGTGTGTGTTGGGCAGAGGGCTCCACGACCCAACACGTAGGTGAGGACCCACTCTGGTGCCTTGGTGGACGCCAAGGCCAGCATTCCACTGCACTCTGCCCAGGCAGCGCTTCCCAGCGCCCCACCCTGCCCCAGAGTGCTCAGGCTCTGCCCTCAGCTCTGCACCCACAGGCCTTGCCCACGGCTCTTCCTGGTCCCGACAGTGTCTCTGTTCCCAGCCGCTCACGGGCGGCCCAGCTTCTCGGCTTGGAATCTTCCCTTCACCCTTCGTCAGTGGGAAAGTGGCTTTAGTTTCTTGGCTGGAAACTGCAGGCGAGACCCGGGTGTTTATGAAGTCAGAGATCCTCACTCACAGCTTCTGGAAGGACGTTTGTCTCCCCAAGGTCCTGTGTTCAGCCCTCCTCTCCCCGCCCAGGTCCCATGTTCACCCAGGTCCCCGCTCTCGGTCCATTCCATCTCACTTCTCGCGGGGTCTGCTTCCCCAAGTCCACTGCTGTCCACTGGCTCTGTCCTCCCTCTCTAGGGACACGGTCCAGTGGCTCCCTGTTCCCACAGCTGCCCTTGGTCACCCTGAGAAGTGGCCACTTTGCCTGCCGTCCACCCGGGAAGCGGCCACAGGGCCAGAGGAAACTGCTGACTGTCCATTTCCATAAAGGGATACAATGCAATGAAAAGCACCAAGGGAATTTAGCAGGTGACTGGCTGGGGACTCCCAGACCTCTTGTCCCTGCAGCTCAGAGTAATGGCGGGGGAGGGGTGAGAGGAAAGAGAGAGAAAAGGGAGAAGCACATCCCTGTCCAGTTCATGTCATTGATACAGGGCTGGGTGTTTTAGCACATGGTAGGTGCTTAATGGCATCAAATACCTACTTTACTGGCAGTTCTTGAGTATCCAGGGACAGTCGTGATGGCCAGGGCAGTGTGTTGGTGGGCACTGATTTCTGTGAATGTGCTGTTGCAGTTGGACCCGGAGTGTCCACCAACACTGTAACTCATGTTTATTAAGCCGCATCCAGGTGTGACCCACCAGTGACCCACGGGACATCAGTATGTTGAAGAGCCATTGGACAGGGCAGTGGCGTCCAGCAGCCTGTCTAAAGAGTTTCCAAGTTCCTGCTATTGAGGCCTAAGCCAGCCCTGACCCTTGTCCATTTGTCCAACTTGATCAGCTGATTCTGGGGATCTTCCTTTGAGGCTCTTTGGGTCTTCCGTACATTTTCTTCTCTTTTTTTCTTAAGCTCATCGAAGTTGGTATTTATTTTGCAACAAAAATAAATTTTCAACAACAAAAAATAATAATAAAAAATATATATTGCTCCAGCCCAGCACAGGGTAGGGCGTTTGCCTTGTGTGCAGCCTGCCTGTCCGAGCCGGGTTCGATTCCTCCACCCCTCTCGGAGAGCCCGGCAAGCTACCGAGAGGATCTTGCCCACATGCCAGAGCCTGGCAAGCTACCTGTGATGTATTCGATATGCCAAGCACAGTAACAACAAAAGTCTCCGATGGAGACGTTACTGGGCCCGCTCGAGCAAATCGATGAACAACAGGAGGACTGTGACTGACTGACTAACTGACTGAATAAAAAAATAAAGAGGGGCTGGAGTGATAGCATAGCAGGTAGGGCATTTACTTTGCACGTGGCCGACCCAGGTTCGATTCCCAGCATCCCATATGGTCCCCTGAGCATCACCAGGAGTAATTCCTGGGTGCAGAGCCAGTAGTAACCCCTGTGCATCGCTGTGTGTGACCCAAAAAGCAAGAAAAATTAAAAAATAAAGAGTCTAAGAGTCTCCAATTTTACAGAAACCAGGATAATTATGGGAAGGGGGGTGAGGGGGGAAGAAAGAGCAGAGAGGAGTCTGTTGGGGGGTGGGAGGGCCCTGGAGCCCCTGTGGTGGGCAGTGTCACAGTTTAACACTAACAGGCATGCGGTAGTCGACCCCCTGAAATTTCATCCTCATGTAACCCTGACTTCTGGGTCACCACCCTACATGGCATTGTGTAACCTTTAAGTTTTTTTTTAAAATAAATGTCTGTGATTTATTAAAACTTTTATATTAGTACATACCTATATAAACTTAGCTATCAGATAGCAGAAAGTTGCTTCAAAAGTTCTCGGGTTGGAAAGGGGCAGCAAGGAGGAGAGGTTTAAGAAGACTCAGTGTAGGGGCTGGAGAGAGAGTACAGTGGGTTGGACACTTGCTTGACTCATTGCCAGCCAGGGTTCAATCCCCCCATCCCATATGGTCCCCCAAGCACTGCCAGGAATGATCTCTGAGTACAGAGGCAGAAGTAACCCCTGAGCATCGCCTCTGGGTATGGCGAAAAAAAGGAAGGATGGACGGATGGATGGAAGGAAGGAAGGAAGGAAGGAAGGAAAAGAAAGAAAGAAAGAAAGAAAGAAAGAAAGAAAGAAAGAACGCTCTATAGATCAATGGCGTTCAGTGGATAAAGGAAAAGTAGTTGAAGCTTTGCATGCCGAGGCCCAGGTTGGGTCTCCAGCTCCGACGTCCCCCTGAGCACTGCCAGGAGCCAAGGAAGCTAATTAGCTTTCCATCTCTAATGCCTGTGAGTGATGCCTGGGGGCCTGCAGGAGTTGACTTGAGGCCCAGACTGTTTGTGTGGAGGAGGTGTGGTGAGGAGAAAGAAAACCTAGTTGGAACATTTCTCTCTCCCTTCAACTGGACCGTCCACTTGTGAAGACAGCAGCTGTGTCTCGGCTGTTCAGCAGGTGTCAGTGACTAATCTCTGCCTTCGGGAACAAGAAATGGGATAGACACGAAGAGTCTCATGCTAAGTGAAATGAGTCAGAAAGAGAGGGACACAGAATGACTGCACTTCATTTGTGGAATATAAAATAACATAATATGAGACTGACACCCAAGGACAGTAGACACAAGGGCCAGAAATATTGCCCCATAGTTGGAAGCCTGCCTCGTGAGCTGGGGGAGAAGGCAGCTGGGATAGAGAAGGGACCACTGAGTCAATGGTGGTTAAAGGGATGACTTGGGATGGGAGATGTGCGCTGAAAGTAGATCAAGGACCAAACGTGATAGCCTCTCTCTATCTTTCTTGCAAACCATAATGCCCCAAAGTAGAGAGAGAGAGAGAGTATGGGGGAAATTGTCTGCCATAGAGGCAGGGGGAGGGGAGGGGTGGGATGGGATACTGGGGACGTTGGTGATGGAGAATGTGCACTGGTGGAGGGATGGGTTTTCGATCATTGTATGACTGAAACTCAAACATGAAAGCTGGTAACTGTACCTCACTGTGATTCAATAAAAAAATGAAAATAAAAGGAAAGGGGACTGTCCTCGCCTGGTGGAACATGAGCTCTGAGGGAGGGCGGGGCGTTCTCAGAGAAGGACTGACTGGTACAAAATCAGCTCCCCGGGCTGCTCTGTGAGCTCTGAGCCACAGGGCAGCCAGTGCTAGACAATGGAAGGGATTAATCCCAGAGATTTGCTGGCTGGAGGAAAGTTGCTTAAAATAACTCCGGGGGATAAAGCGGCTGCCAGGCCAGTGACTCGTGTGACCATCCTCGAGGGGCCCCTTGACAAAGGAGGGGCCCTTGATCAGCCGCGTGAAAGGACCCTGGTCTTCCCTCCCTGCAGAGCCGGGGGAGGGTGGGGGAGGCGTCCCGCCGGCTGCTGATGCTGCAGCCCCCTCGCCAGGAAGGAGAAATTGGAATGAGTAGTGGAACTTTGCACGGAAGTCAGAGCTCGCTGTCTTGACACAGAACTCCTCCTTACTGGGAACGAGGCAGTCGGCAGGGGAGTTTTTCTTGGTTCTCTGCTCCTTTCTGGGTTTGATTGGATCTGATTCCTTTGCCGTGCTAAATGCCGCACTGACACAGTGTTTGGGGTGTCAGCCTGGAGCTGAGGGCTGTTTGATGTCGTGTGTGGCACTTGGATAAAGTCCCCCCCACCCCGCCTCTAAACGCAAGTATAGAGACATAGGAAATCGCGCTTTTCCTTCATGTCCAAACTGGAAATTGGATGTGGGTGCTGGTGAGGGTTTTTAATGTGATTTTTAAATGAACCCTCCAAAGTACACTCCACACAATTTGGAATATTCCTTTGCCTTTTGGAACGCTCGGGTTTCTAAGAGGCCCACCGCGGAGAAGGCAGATCGACAGAATAATATATCTACCGTGATCTCTGTGAAAAGATTTAAAATATTCTGGTCTGTGGACGCTCGGCGAGGGTGTGACTGTTTGGAATCCTGACGGTCTATAAACACAGGCTCAGAATTGATAGTTTTCTCGAAGAATGGGCAGGGAGAAAGTAGTATATTCTCTTGCAAATGAAGAATTGGAAACACCAGCTCTCGAATGAAGACAGACCCCTTCATCTTTCAGCCGCGCCGCCTCTCAACAAGGCTGACAAGGGTTGCCGAGGTTTAATCAGGATTTAATAATTATTCAATTTGTTTGATGGGCTTTAAAAAAATAGATAAAGGAGGAGGTTTGGAAGCACGTCCCTTGAATGCAGGGAGGAGGGTGACTGGGTCCTTCCTATTGGCAATGCTTTTGATTTCAGCCTTGGATTTTTATAAGATCTTGTCATGTAGACCCTTCTTTACTCTCGCAGAAGTCTCCAGAAATTGATTATGGTTTCTGCGCTGGGGATTGTCTTCTTAAAAGGCGTGCAAGGGGAAAGAATCCATATTCGGGCTTCTGAGTGGTCGCTTGGTGGCAAGCCCCCCCTGTCTCCCCCACCCCACGATTGATTACAGCTGCTTTTGTAAAGGGTTTAAAAAGAACAATCTGTATTAAAAAACATCATTCTGGGGGATGAGCTCCAACTGCTCCAGTGGGTTTCCATGGGGGCAACTCAGCAATGCAGCCACTTGAAGGAGATCGTGCTGGTCACCGGTGGGCCGGGGCTGGGAGGTGTGCACGGCCGACCGCGTGCTTCTGAGGTTACCCTGGCAGCCGCTGTGTCTCGGGCGCATTCCTGGGCCGAGAAGCAGGCGGCTGCCTTTTCTTGGACGCTCTGTGCGGGTTTGTATGGGCCGGAGAGACTTGAACGCCTTGGAAGTCAGGAATAATAGAAGTGGGGGTGAGGGGAGTTCCTGGTAGTCCAGGCGTATGCATGGGGGGGGCATCAGGGCTGTGCAGACCCCGTCGCGCTGGGCAGCCCTGGCTCTTGTGCCCATTAGAGAATAGACCCTGCTATTCTGATGAGACAGGGCCGCGGGGTCGTGAAATCCATCAGAAACTGCTCTGAAATGGGTTAGAAACAGATCCCATCTTGAGAGACGGGAGGGGTGGGTTTGCGAGCAGGGAGCTTCTTCTTAGCCTCCAGGAAACGTGGCTCAAGACAGGTGACCCTCAAGACCACCACAGGGGGGCTCTGACACAGCCTCAGCCCTTGGGTGCATGACACAGCTTCGGCAAGGACGGGGCAGGCGGCCCATTACCCGATGCCGCGTTGCAGATCCCAGGGCCCGGGGCAGGGTGAGGAAAGTGTCTGTGTGGGCAGCTTGAGGCCTTCAGTCCACCCTTGGTGCTGGCCAGGAGTTTGTGGAGCTGCATGTGGAGCTTCTCTCCTCCAGGTGTGGGTTGGGAGGTCCAGGAAGTTTCGTGGGATGACCTGATGCATTTTGGACAACTACCTCTCCACCCGGTAGCTCCCATATTTTCAAAGTACGCAGCGTGGTGTCTCTTACACAGTGGTGTCGCTCTGTGTGTGCCCCAGCAGGACTTTTATTTCTCCATTTTTATCTGTTGTTTGTTTGGGGGCCACATCTGGCAGTGTTCAGGGGTTACGTAGGGCTCTTGCACTTAGGGACCACTCCTGGCAGTGCTCAGGAGTCACCTGGGATGCTGAAGATTGAACCCCAGTTGACTGTGTGTAGGGCCTCAGACACTGTCTGATCAGTCCCCACCCATGGCCAGGACTTCTAGTAGTGATGAGTGAATCAGCCTCGCCAAACACACACACACACACACACACACACACACACACACACACACACACAGAGTGTTAAAATGATGCTCTTTTAAAATACTCTTCTGTTCTCATTGGAACCACCGCTGGTCCTGTTGGCCACGTGGGGTTCGGGGATGTGCCGTGATCAGGCACTTCTGGGCATGGGCATCACCACTGAGCTTCTGAACCCTGTCCCCAGCGTCCTTCTTAAACATTCCCGTGCAGTTGAGTGTAGGACCTCACCATCCTGCCGCTCCCTCTGTCTTCATGCTCCAGTCCCACAGGTCCTCAAAGGTCAGGGCTGGAGCACAGGGGTCAAGGCGTTGGCCTTACACATGCCCTGGTTCCATCACCAGCCTGGCATACGGTTCTCTGAACAGTGCCAAAAAGAGATCTCTTGAGAGCAGAAGTCAGCAGGAAGCCCAGAGCACACCGGTTATGTGGCCCCAAAACAAAATCCCAGAAGTTTGCAGTGATTCCCATTTTCTGAGGCCCTACTTGCTTTTGGGGTGGGGGAGGGAGGGCAGCCGCTTCTCTTCAGGCTGCAGTCCCCCAGAAGTTGCTGCTGTCAGAGGCCCCCACAGGTCGGGAGCAGTGGGCTGTGTGGGCTGGGAGGGGAGGGGAGAGGTTCCTTTGGGATATTTGAGAACTTCTGGGAGCCTGTGTTTGGAGGGAAGGATTTCCGGCCCCCATTCCGCTCTGCTCTGCCTTCTGCAGTTCCACACAGGCCAATGGGGGCGCCTGCTACGACAGTGATTTGCTGGGCTGGAGCGATAGTATAGTGCAGCGGGGCGGGCGTTTTCTCTTGCATGCCCCCAACCTGGGTTCGATCCCCAGCATTGCATAGGGTTCCCCCAAGCATGCCAGGAGTGATTCCTGAGTGCAGAGCCAGGAGCCTCGCTGGGGGTGACTCAAAAAGCAGAAAACAAAATAAAAAAGTAAATAAATAGATTTTTTAAAAAGTGATTTGCTTGGAAAGGGGTCCGTGTGGATAAATACCCCCCACATGCAAGACAACCCCGGGGCTCCTGGCTCAGGGGGCCTGGAGCAGCCGGGCCACGCTGGCGGGTGGAGGACACAGCAAGGCTGCCCGTGGCTCTCTGTGGACTCAGCCACTTTGCGTCCTTCCCCACTCTTGTGAGATGTCCGAGCATTTTCTCGGCTCCGCTTTGCGGTGAGGGGGAGCGTGTCCTCACGCAGGGAGCTGGCCCCTCAGCCTTCCCAGCGGATCTGGCGGCTCTGTGGATGGGAAAGATTTCCACAGCGTCACGCCTCAAAGGCCGTGGACGATGCCATGATTCCCTGCAAACCCAGGGCCCCTGAGCCCGTTCGCTGCGGGAGGCAGCATCCTCATAGAGGCCAAAGCTTCTCTGTGGAGGCCAGTCTCAGATCTCCTGCACCCTTCTTAGCAGTGGGGGTGGGGACGGGGAGCTCGCCCCTCCGAGTGGCCTTGACCGGAGGCTCATCCTGCAGCCAGCTGCCTGGGCTGCCTTGGCCCCTTCCTTCAGGCACCAGTGCCCAGGCTTACTGGGCCTCTTACCCTCTCTCCAGGAAGAAAAGTAAATCACTCCTTGCCAGAGACTTAGGGCAGGGCACTTGCCTTGCATTCAAGCCCATCGCTGTGCCCATTCCCTGAGCATTGCCAAGGGTCTCTGCTGAGCTCAGAAGCAGGAACCTCCTCTGAACACCAGAGGATGATGCCTTCTCCCACCCCAAATCACTTAGTGACCCCTAAAATTCTACCATAAATGAGCCCATAGAGAGCGCCCTCAAGGGTATCAAGGTAGCTTCTGCCCCCATGGACTGTTCCCACAATACCCAGGTATTGCCCACTTTCACAAAGACTTGTTCCAGAGCATCCCTGTGCCTGAAGGGCCTGGGTACCGCCCCCCCCCCGACCCACTGTTACTCGCTGGCAGCCCCTATACAGGGTGGAGAATGGACTCGGCTCTGCCTGGAGCCTCCAATTGTTGCCGTTGGGGAAACCCCCCCACCCCAAAGTGAATTCTGAAATCTCAACCAGAGCTCTGTGGGTTGTGGGGCTTGCCCTGGTATCTGTCGCATGATGGTAGTTTTGACAAAACACTTCTGAATAAGAAATAAATTCCAGCCCCCTCCCCGGCCCCCTCCTGCCAGACTCCAGCAGGAAACAGGACCCATTGTGTTGTTTCGTGAAGATTCGGAAGGCTGACGCTCCTGCCACTGGGGGACTTCGCAGGTTGGCCTCACACGCTTCTATTTTTACTCTAGTCTAAACTGCGGTCCTAGGGAGAGCAAAATAAATACTGGAATATTCGGGGCCAGGAGGTGGGGGAGCAGCGAGGCTTAGAATAACATGACTGTAGACAGTTTGCCGTCACTTGGATATTCCATAAAGGGACCAGCCTAGCCTGGAGCACATGTGTAAGCCGTGGAAAGTACCCGTGCCGGCCACAGACCCCCTCAGAAAGTCAGCCTACACTGGGGTTTGGATCAGGATCGGTGATACCTGGGCCGAGGGGCCTGCCCGCCCCTGATGGACCCTGTTGTGTCAGACCGTTCGCCTGTTTCCTGCTGACATCCAAACAGGGCGAGTCTTCCCAGGTGAGGTCTGGGAGCGTGTGGTCACTGGTCATTACAATTTCTCCTTCCTGCTGGTGTCCACTCGGGTGACTTAAGGAAGTCTTCACAGTCACCCGAGTTGACACCATCAGTGACTCCTTACCCCTGGGAGCACCCACAAGGGAGTCCACGTCCCAGGCCCGCAGGACATGGAGGGTGTTTAGATAGCCTTCCCCTCGTCAGTTACCGGGTTTTTCCAGAAAGACCTTGAATTTCAAATTAAGTTTTCCATGCCGGGCATTTGTGCAGTGCCGATGTCACCCGCCGGAGAGAAGTCCCGCCTTTGGGGCTGCTTGGTGACGGGTGTCTCTGCCCAAGAAAACAGCCTGTCTTGTGCTTCGTTTTCCAAAACGTGGTTCGGGCCACTTCGTGGCCGAAAGCCCCAAATCAGCGTCTCCTGTGTGGGTTTGATTGCAAACTCCCTGTCCGGGTGGGCTCACGGTGTCCCCCAAAGTGGGTGATATGTTCCCTGGCATGGGCGTTGCAACAACGCCGGTTGGGGGGCAGTGGCGTTGGTGCCACTGGGGGTGCTTTCTGTTAGCCTAAAGAACAGATTTCCATGAGTGGCTTTTTCTCTCATAAGGGGCAGTAGGTCAGCAAGGCTCGGGCGCCTCTGCCCTCAGCATCATCCGCCTCTTCATCATTGAAGCATGTTTCCTCCCGGAGTCAGCTGCACTGCACTGTCGGCACACCTGTCTCTCCACCAGGCACAGGAAGCCATAAAAACCCTTTTAGGCGTGAGGCAAGGCATTTCATGCGTGGAGCCCCTGTTGGCAGAGGTGGCTTCATGGAAAGATGTGAAGTCTCAGAGCATTCCCGCTGCGCCTGCTAAGGGCCGGACGATGGTTAAACTGGGCCCTTTGGTGGGGCAGGGTGGGGGGGAGTTTGAGCCACACCCCATGGTACTCAGCAGTGCTTGGGGGTGGGGCATGAGTTGCTGGGGTTCCTGAGGGTTGCCCATGGGCCAGGTGAGCCCTCTGCCCTGTGCAGTCTCTCTGTCCCCTGGGAGGCCCTTGCTGTGTGTCCTCACACCTAAGACTGTCAGGGAATATGGTGTGACCGTGTCGCCTCATGGGGACCAGGCCCAGTGAGCTGTCCTCAGGCCAGGAGCTTGCAAGTCGGGCCCATGGGCAGCGTGGTGAGGACTGGAGATGTCCAGAAGCATTTCGTGGCCCACAGCCTGCGGTTGTGACGTGTGTGGGTTCAAACACCCAAGTGGCTTCCGGAACCCAGACTGGAGCTTCCAGGGCGTGGCGGATCTCTGGGCGCCTTCATGGGACCCAGCCTCTGTGGCCTGTGCCAAGAGGGATACCTTGTCCCTCATGAGAGCTGGGGCAGGGAGGTGCTCTCTTCGTGGGAGAGGAAAGCTCTGTAGCCGTTGGGACCATAAAACCAGGGTCTAACCCCCCATCACGCGGCTGGGCTGGGGGCGTCCACTCAGGCACCCCCGTCTCAGGAGACACAGCTCAGAGGAGCATGGTTCTGTGCTGTCCGGTCCAAAATGTGGACGTCAGGCACATCCGCGGGAGGCAGATGGCTTGGAGAGAGGGTGTTGGAGGCTGGGCGTCTAGCATGGGTGGACTCAGAACTGTTCTCTCGCGGGCAGCCTACCTGTTCCCATGAGACAGCTCCGGGTCACTCCGGGTCACGTGCTGGGAAGACCGGGGGTCAGGGGAGTCTAGCCGGGGTCTGCAGATGGGAGTGCTACTGGCCACTGACCAGGAAAGGGGGACACCTGGAACGGTGGCAGGCAGGTGGCCACAGGGGCAGCTGCCATCTCCAGCCCTCTCCTGGGCAGTCACTCTGCCATAGATTCAGCCGGTCATCTCGGACTGTAACTTGATCACTAGACCTTAGTCACTGCAGACTGTGGTTTGACCACTTTGGACTGCAGCCTGGTGCTGGGCAGGCCCCCTGCTGCCAGCCCCCCAGGTTCCCGGGCCTAGACCAGGACCGGGGGTTCCCATGGCTGAAGGGTGGAAGCCCGTGGCTGGAACTCAGATGAGGGCTGTGGTGGGATTGGGGAGTGGGGAGCCCTGGCCACCCCAGCCTGCCTGCCTGCCCTGAGTGTGTGTAGCAGAAACATGACCAGCGGGGCTGTGAGAGCGATAGCTTCTCTGAGTCCTTCTCCAACTTCCAGCATCAGGATTTTCACGGGAGCCAAGATGAGGCCTGTCTGCTGTCTGCACATGTGTACATGTGTGTGCAGTACACGTGTGTACAGTACACGTGTGTGCCCGTGCCTGTGTGTCCGTACATGTGTGCATCTGTGTACATGTGTGCTCATGCCTCTAACACGTGTGTTTGAGTTATTGTTGACTATATTTCGGGAGGCGCTGGTGATAAAATACCAACGGACTGAAACCAGAGGAGGGAAAAACAAAAACCCAAACCCCTCTCCGTGCCCTCTGCCTCCGGCCCCCACAAGGTGCGCTCTTGGCCCTACCAGACCGAGCCTTGATTCTCAGTCTCGTGTTTGCAGTGGCCAGGTACAGGGAAACTGGTGAGCGTCCCCAGGGCACGCAGCCAGGTGCCTGGGACACGCATCGGGGCAGCTGGCATTGAGCCTGGGAGCCCAGGCCCGGGACAGGTTTTGGCCCCTGCGTGCTGCTCCGGCTGGTGACACCCCTGGCATCTGCCTGCGTTCTGGGTTGGGGGTGGGGAATGCCCCAACCGTCCTGGTGAGTGAGTGGAGTGTGCTGGACTCAGTTGCAGTGCTCGGAGCACAGCCCAAAAGCCGCTGGGGGGTCATGCCGGAGCCCGGGTGGGGATATAGCTAAGCACTGAGCCCTCCCCATCCCATCCCTCCCAAGGAAGCGTGAGGAGCGCCAAGAGCTTTTCCAGGAAAGGACCTCCCAGCTTGCCTGGCAGCCAGGAGCGTGACTGTCTGGTGACGCTGGGCACTGCCAGGCAGGCGATGTGGGGGTGGCGGAGAGAGCCCATGGGGTCTCTGCACCGTCTGCCTAGGGGGACCCCTGCTTCCCGGGGGCATTCGCCTGGAGTCAGCCCCGGCACTGAGACAGGTTGCCAGGGGACCCTGAGCAAGGGCTAGAGATGGGGGCTCCGGAGGGGAGGAAGTGGGAGATCAGACCCTGATCTCACCTGGACCTCTCTTCTCTGTGTCTGCAGAGGGCAGAGCTGACGTCTGATAAGGACATGTACCTGGACAACAGCTCCATTGAAGAAGCTTCTGGAGTGTATCCCATCGACGATGACGACTATGCTTCTGCCTCCGGCTCGGGTAAGGTTGAGTGCTCCGTGAAAAGGCACGGCACACGTGCATACACGTGACACACATGCACACACAGAGGCACATGGACACAAACACCTGTGTTAGAGGCATGAGCACACACGTAACAGGCATGGGCACACATGTACACAGATGCACACATGTACACGCACACAGACATGGGCACACACATGTACTGCACGCACATGTTCAGAGATATTGGGCATGCATGTTCACAGGCACACTGAGGGGAATGAGCGCATACTCATGTACATACGTGCACGTACATACACAGGTACAAACGCATGTACACAGGCATTGATACACACGTCTACGCACGTTCACAGACACACAGTGAACACATGTACCCAGGCATGGACACACACTTACACACGGTACACAGAAGGCCAACATGCACACAGGAACACATGCAGGTACGTGTGTATGCATACACACACGCAAACACAGCACACGTGCACACATGTCTGCATGCATATGTGCATATGTGGGGGTATATGGAGGGATAGCACAGCGGTAGGGCATTTGCCTGGCATGCAGCCAACATGGCCGACCCGAGTTCAATTCCTCCGCCCCTCTCGGAGAGCCCGGCAAGCTACCGAGAGTATTCGAT
>JAOXYA010011788.1:0-13962 GCA_028565675.1 Sorex palustris | reverse complement strand
AGATTCTGGCTATTGTAAAAAGTGCTGCAATAAACAGACAATTGCAGATGTCACTTCGGCTATACTTTTTTGCCTCTGTACAGTTTCTTTCATCCTCCATAGAGGTAGTGTGGGGTGCATGTTCATTTCTGAAGGCTTTTGTAACAAAAGACCACAAGCTAGGTGGCTGGACCAGCAAAAATCTCTGTCTTGGTGGCTGGAAGCACAGAATATCACAGCATCAGCCAGGGGACCCGGTGTCTGTGAGTTAGATTCCAGGCCAGGATCCTCTCCTTGGTTTGCAGATGGATGCCTTCTGTTCAGGCCTTCACACCTGCCTACAGCTAGGTGGGATTCTCCCAGGCCCAATGCTGGCTTTCCAAGACAGCTATCTCTCGGGATTAAGAGACATCCACCCATCCATCCACCCATCTATCCATCCACCCACCCAACAATCCATCCATTCATCCACCATCCATCCATCCATTCATCCATCCATCCACCTATCCATCCATCCATTATTCTTCACTCCCAAATGAGGTCTCATGTGGAGCTCTGTAGGGCTTTTTGTGAGGTTTAGTTTTATTTCTGTTTTGGGGCCACACATGTGCTCAGGGCTTGCTCCTGGCTCTGTACTCAGAGCTCACTACTGGAGGGCTCAAGGACCATATGGGATTATGGGGATCAAACCTGAGTCAACCACATGCAAGGTAAGCACCCTCCCCGATATGCTATTGCTCTAGCCCCAAAGGAGTTTACGTAGGGAATTGAGGGATGGCACAATTCAGCTGGTAAGAGAGAGACTTTTCCTGCAGCAAACAGATCTGGAGGGGCTCCAGGTAATCTAACTAGGACAAAACCCCCTCCCTAGTTTAAATAAAATTAACTGACTTCACCAGAGGCAGTGAGAAAAAAAAAAATCACACTTTTGGAGAAAATCTCACACTAATAATGATTTCTAAATAGTCCCCACATTTCTAGAGACAATTGATTTGGCCCCCTTTCCCTAAATGAACTTTGACAAGAAAAGGGAAAAAGCAAAAGCTCAAGATCTGCAGAGTGACAACACCCCAGATTCAGGCTCTCTTCTGTAAATCCAAAGCCCACGCAGAGACCACTTAGTGGTGAGGCACTGAGAAGTCCCCAGGTCCACCCTTGAGCCCCAGGACAAAGGACATGATCTGTTAGATTGTTTATAAGACTGGTGGCCTTGCATGACTCTGTTCAAAACGCGGGGTCCATAAAAACATCATTTGAGTCTCCTTCAGCTGCAATTTCCTTCCACGCTGTTTCATTCTATTTCATGTCCTTTCTGATTTGTGTGTCCAGAAGCCACGGAAACTACTCCGAAGCAGGCCATATTTCTAAAACAAAGCCAGAAGAGGTCGAGCCACTGAGATTCTCTGTCCCTAAACACAGAATACTGATGAGAGCAAAGCAGGCCATGTTAGGCAGAAGCCACGTGGAGTCTTTCAGTTTTAAACTTCCTACAGCAAGAGGAAACACATTCACTTTTATAGTTCAGAGATGATAGGCTTGTAACTATGACGATGTAATTGGGCTTTTATTGGAATGAGGCAGAGAGTTTGTTCTCATTAGAGGAAACAAATGCATATCAACAAATCATCCCTGGGAGTTTTTACCCAGAAGGTTGTGATGAACCAGGGAACTCACCCAAGATTTTCTCTCCTGTTGCAGGGAAATGACAGAAGCCAGGCTTGGGGGGAGTCAGCCCTCTGTAAGTTATCATAATTACATTCAACGAATAGTAATTACATGAACCACAGCTATCATGACAAAATATTCCCTGGTTCATTGCTGCATTGAAGTGGAAGAATTGAAAGAAAGGTTGCAAATCCTAGCTGCTTGATCTGTCAGAGGGAAACACCTGTTTTTATTCTCCTTTACTGATCTGTCTGTCATGTCCTAATTTCTAATTCCTGTTCGTTGTGCAGTATGGCAGTTTCCCTGGGTCCATCTCATATCCTCACCCAACTAAATCACTGCAGAGGATTGGAAGGAGTGAAGGTTCCCTATTTATAGGGTCTTCCTGGGGTCCACTCTCATGTTCCAGATTCCCAATGGACAGTACGAGGTGAACTGATGGTCCTTGGTAGGTCCAGTATTTCCAAGACAGCCTTTTCTTTTAAAAGCTTAAAGTTTACATTTAAGAGTAAGTAAAGGGCCAGAGAAATAGTACAGTAGGTACGGTGCTTGCCTTGCACAAATATGACCCAAATTCAATCCATGGTACCATATATAGTCTCCCATGCCCTGTCAGGAGTGATCCCTGAGTGCAGAGCCAGAGTCAGCCCTCAGCATTGCCAGGTATAACCACCAACCCCCCCAAAAAAACAGCTAAAAGTGAGTAGGTGAGGCCAAAGAAATAGCTCAAGGTTTAAGGCTCTTACCTGGCATGTGGAAGACTCTGGTTCCATCCCATATGGTCGCCTGAGCTCTTCCAAGAATGATCCATGAGCACTGAGCCATGAGTAATCTCTGAGCACTGCTGGTGTGGCCTAAACATCAAAGGAAAAACAGTGGGTGTGTATTTGAGTGTTTCTGGTAACATTCATCTGTTTTATGAACCCAGAACTCAAGTAGAGAAGAGGAAGTTACTGTCACCAAAGGTGTCAGCTGACTCTTTCCCCTCACTCTCTCCCATCAGGACTGCCCAGAGAGACTACACAGTTAGTGTGGCCCATCCCACTTCCATCTGGGTACCACGTAGCTCCCTGAGCACTATGGGGACAGCTCTGGAGTCTACAAAGCATCCCGGTGGCCTGACTCATCCCCACTGAGCAACACATGGTTGCTTTCATGGGGTCTTGCATGAAATCTCCTCACCCAAATGGCAGATAATCAACAAGAGTTGGCCCTCTGTAAGTTATCTTAATTACATTCAACGCATTGTAATTACACAAACCACAGCCATCCTGACAAAATATTCCCTGGCCATTGCTGTATTGAAGTGGAAAAATTGAAAGAAAGGCTGCAAATCTTCCAGACCTCTTGTGTATCCTCCAACAAAAAAACGTCAAGGAATAGACAACAGAAAATAGAAAGGGAGTCATTTACCTGAAAGAGGGGTTAGGGAGTAGGTCTTAATCCTGGGAAAAGGGTGGTAGTCACTGGATGAAAAGCTCAGACATCTAGACTCAGCCAAGAAGCAAGGTCCCCCACCCACTGATCAGGTAAATTTGATCTGAAAGGAAGGGCCTTCTCTGGGGAATTGCTGCCAGAAGAAATTGGGAGTCTATGAAATGTGACCCAATTAAACAGAGTCAGAGTGAAGGCACTGGAATTTGGAGGAGACAGGGGAAGTGACCCCTCTGCAAAGGCAAAGAAACAGTAGAGTTCTTTGGTGACTGCTCGAAGGCCAGCTCAAATTAGTGCAGAAGCAGAATCCAGAAACTCACTTCCTACCACTTTCCCTTCCTCTTGCCCTAGCCCAGTGTGCTCAGCTTGTTGAGTGGTGCAGACATAAACGGCCTGGGTGTGGGTATCAGAACTGCCCTGAGCCAAGCTCCTCCCACCCTGGAAAGTTAGAGTCAGACCTGGAGGCATTGCAGAAGAATGAATCCCAGCCGATGGCCAGAAGAAACCCTGTCTGATGTCTGCTTTGCCCTTGGAATAAGAGCGTGGGTAAAGCTATTGGGATAAGATGCCCAGTGACAAGTGGAGAGGACCTGAAGCTGTCAGAGAGGAGGAAGAACACAGCAAAAATGAGCCAGGAGAAAGGGAGAGAGAAATATTCAAGCGGCTGATACAATTCTATCTTGACAGGCAGGCCTGGGGGAAATCACATACAGGTGAAGTCAGAATTAAGAACTGGAGAATCTGAAAAATGCATTCAGAAAAAAAACTGAGACAGGGAGGCAATAACTCACTTAGGGGCCAGTCTGGGCTTTGCACTGTCCACACCACCTGCAGGACCGAGCAAGAAGTGCCCCAAAGCGACTGCTGGCCCCTTTGTAGCTGATCTGGGATGAAGCTGTTCTTTGGAACCGATCTCTCTGCTCTCTGCCAGATGAAAGCTTTAGCTTGATCTAAGTGTTTTCTTGACTACTTTCTCTCTTAAGTCCTCTCCATGAGTTCTAACTTTCCTGCCCCTCCTTTCTAACTACTTCTCTGAGTTCCCTTCAACTTCTGAACCCCATGACTCAGAGTTCAGTGCTGTTGCCCCTTCCATTGCCCTCCATGTACCAGAACTGCCATTCCCTGAGAGAAACCAGCCTTTTCTGCCCTTATGTTTTCAGGAGACCCTTCACCTCTCAGCTCCCACCTCTCTCCACCAAGGTCAAGTTCAATTTTATTAGATAAAAATAAGGGCCCCCTAGCTCAGGAAAGGGTGTGATTGATAGTCAGTCTGGAGAACCTGCACCTAATTATCGAGAGGGAACATGTTTTTAAGAAAAAGAAACAACTATAGGAGATTCAGGAAAGAGTAATAGGAAACCCAAAAGTTTTGCACCAAATCTTAGAGAAGACTAGGAAACATTGAAGTCCCATTATTGGCCTGATGAAGTGTTACTGGCATTGAAGCTCATAGACTAAAAGACACATATCTATCAGCTGAATTATGCACTCATATATACATATGCATAAGCACATGCTCATACATAAAAATGTTCATGAATAGATGCATGAATTTTGAGTACATATATAGATATGTAAGTAGCAAATATATATCAAATTCCACTGCCCTTCCACCACTATTATTTCAGATGACTGGGAAAGAGAAAACTTGGCCACATGCTCAGCCACAAAGAAACTACATTAACTCCAAAAGGGTAAAAGAGAAAAATAGAAGAGATATGTACTAATGTATTCTTCAAATACAGGCATTGGAAAATTAGAAATGAAAAAGTAAATTAAGGGCTGGAAAAAGAGCACAGCAGGTGTGTTCCCTGGCCCCAACTCCTGAGTGACCTCCTAAGCAGCACACTGGAAATAGGTTCCAAACAGGTTTTGTCAAAAACAAATAATTAAGGAATTCACTGTATCACTGTCATCCTGTTGTTCGTCCATTTCCTCGAGCAGGCACCAGTAATCTCTCTTTAGTTCTAGACCTGAGATTTTAGAAAGTGCCACATTCAAGGCTCTTTCAGAGTCAGGGGAATGAGACCCATCATTGTTACTGAGTTTTGGCATATTGAATACACCACGAAGAGTTTGTCAGACTCTGGCATGCGGGCAGAATACTCTTGGTAGCCTGCCGGGTTCTCCAAAAGTAAGAACTAGAATTAGATAATAAGAGGTCATGCACTTCCAGGAGCTGGGTTTTACAGTGTCTGGGTCTTGGCCATTGATGGGATAACACGGCGCTGGGGGCAACTGGTGGGTATAATGCCTACCTTTTGGAAGATGAGGGATCTCGGTGGAGGAGGCCCAGTTACGATCCAAGCAGGCTTGGATATCTCAGCCCCGGGTCCCGCTTGCCTTGGTTCCTCTGCCGGTTCCTTCAAAGTAAATCTAAGCCAATTTATGTAATACAAAAAGAACTGATTATGAAGATATACGTATCGGATTCTCTGGGGGTTCAGTTAAAGCAGCACATAAGGTAAAGTTCATAAAAATCCCACAAAATTAATTGGAGCAAAAAGAACATTCACAATAATAGATGATGAAAAGGGAACTATAAATAGAAACATTGTAGAAGCAATTATTTCAGAGTCAGAGTTCTAAAGATTCAAATATTAACACAATCAAGAGGGAGAAGTTAAGTACCAAAACATGAGTATTAATAAACTAATTGTCTCTCAGTTTTATGAAAACACGGGGAAGACCATGAACTGGGTAATTTCTTGGAAATACTTGAAAATAAAATACCAAAAAATGATCTCAGGGAAAATTCAAAAGAACAATTTTCATACAAAAGTTGGA
The DNA here is from genome assembly GCA_028565675.1 of Sorex palustris. NCBI lineage: Eukaryota > Metazoa > Chordata > Mammalia > Eulipotyphla > Soricidae > Sorex > Sorex palustris. The sequence goes on along the minus strand of JAOXYA010011788.1, from coordinate 8,097 downwards.
AGATTTTGTCAGTACTGAACTGATTCAACCCCCAGACTCATTTACTTTCACATCAAAATGTTCACCAAATCTCTTGGGAAGCAGTAGAAGTTATTTAGGGACCAAACGCAGTGTTGCTCAGTGCTTCCTTCTGGACTCAGGGATCAGAGTGGTCCACATTCAGTGCCAAGGATGAAAGCTGGGTCAACTATGTGCAAGGCAAATGCCCTAACTCCTATGTTAGCTCTTGGCAAATTTGTAAGAACTGTAATAAGAGCTGCCCTGAAGTCATTCAGGGCCTGGTTAAAAAAAAAAGAAATTTTCCTAATCATTTTTATAAAACAAAATGCATAGTACCCTCTTAAGATGGCCCAAAAATGTAGATCCATCTTCATTATGAATATTAATGTCCTAAATAAATTATTAGAAACAGAAGCATTGCATTACAGCACAGTAGTTGAAGAGGTTAACAATTGAAAACCTTTTCATCTAATTCATTGTCTAGAGAACCAAATAATAGCCATTTTGTTCCAAATGCCAGAAAAATGTCTTTCTAACCCTGCACATCCATTCTTGGTTTTGTGAAAACGGACTGCTTCTAAAGCATGACTGATGGAATGTATAAATGAACTCTAAATGTCCAACCCCCAAGCTGTTATTATGCTTGATGGGAGAAAACCAGAAGTCCCTTATGAAAGGGCAGAACCAGAGTTTGGAATTCACAGGACCGAACTGGAGAGTGACACAAACACAGTCTGAAAACGTTAAGAATCTGATATGTGGAAACCCACGAGAGAGAAATCTTTGATTGCAGTTAACATAATTCTATACCTCAATAATGCAAGAGAATCAACAGATAGGAAACAAAATATTCTTTGTAAAGGGGCAGGGTTCTTTCCTGCCTTGTGTCAGCTCTCACCCCCAGCATCATCCTGAGGCTTGGGGTGCTTTCCCCATCAGGAGGTGAATTGGTGAGGAACAGGAACTAAAATGACAACGACATGAACCAATTTATGAAAAGATTGAGACAATAATCTGGGTTGGCAACAAACTGGGTAGGAACATACATGGATGGTTTGGTGAGGGGCAAGTGAATATCAAAAAACATATGCATGGGGTCAGAGCGATAGTACAGCCGATTGGGTATTTGCCTTGCATACAGCCAACCCCAAGTTTCATTCTCAGCATCCCTGAACACTTCCAGAACTAAAGCTTAAGTGCAGAGCAAGAAGTAACCCCTGAGCATCTCTGGGTGTGACCCAAAAAGCAAATATATATATATGGCACACCTGTGACTTACCTCTAATTTAGTGACCCCAAGCACACAGCCATGACTAATCTCCATGCACTGCTGGGTGTGTCAACACACACACACACACACACACACACAAACACACTCACTCACACACAAACACAGCTAGATTTACCCAAAAAATGAGAATAGATTAAAGAGACCTTCCATAATAACCCCATACCAGGATATTTTTATTAATAACATCTTACATTTATAATAATATATGAGACAGTGATATTGAAAGCAATATTTAACCAACATTAAAATTTATAATAGCTGTTATATGTCCTTCATAGAATCTTTTTTATTCTCTTTTGTAGTCCCATATTATACTTAGTTCTCCTAGCCCCCTATTTTTATGATCTTGACAGGTTAATTACTGACTAAGGATTTTGTAGGATGCATCACCAATAAAATAAGTTGTTTTAATTTGAAATTTCCCTTTGTCAAGTGATTGTAGAAATGATTTAAGATTCAACCATCTGCATAGTCCTTGGATGAGACCAGCTCAGATATTGTACTCATTTTTACGGGGTTGTTTGTGGTCTTATTATTGAGGAGTGAGTAATAGCTAATTGAATATTTTGCGTATAAGTCCTTTGTTAGAGCTATGTTTTGCAAATATTTTCTCCAGGATGTGACTCATGTTTTTATTCTCTCAGCAATGGTTTTGCAAAGCAGAAGCTTTTAATTTTAGTGAAATCCAACTCATCCATTGTTCGTTCAGGGATCATTCTTTTGATAGCATATAAAAAAAACTTAGTGCATAATATAAGGTCACCCCTAATTTCTCCTATGCTTTCATCTAGAAATATTTAATATTATTTCATTTTACATTTAGACATATGATCCACTTGGAGTTACTTTTTTGTTAGAGTTATAAGATCTGTGTCTACATCCATTATATTAATTTTATTAGATGTTCAATTGTCCTAGAATCTTTTGTAGAAAATAATATCCTGACTTCATTGAATGGCCTTGATTCCCTTTACAAAGATCAGTGAGTGTGTTTGTGTCTCTCTTCTGGCTTCTCGATCAAATCTCATTCATTTATATGTCTGTTCTTTGACCAATATAGTGCTATTTCGACTGCTACAATTTAAAAATAATTCTCAAAGTCCTGAAGCACCAGTCTTTGTTCTCCCTCAGTATTTTATCAACTTCCCTGAGTCTTATGCCTTTCCTTTTAAGTTTTAGGATCAGTTTGATGACCTATACAAAATATCTTTCTTCATCATCTGTTGTTATTGACATAACATTCATCTCTAACATTATAAATGTTTGGTGTATACCACCTTACGAGGTAACATCTCTTGAAATTTTATTATGTTCACCACCAAAAATCTAGTTTTCATCCATCATCACACACTTGACCTTGAAAACTTGCTGGTGTCTGCATTACGTGGGGAGAATTTCCATCGTGAACATATCAAGTCTCCCAATCTCAGAAGTGGTGTCTTTCAATTTCTTTATACTATTCTTTCCTTCCTGCACAGCAGAGCCTGGCAAGCTACCCGTGGCGTGTTCGATATTCCAAAAACAGTAACAATAATGGGTCTTATTCCCTTGACCCTGAAAGAGCCTCCAATACAGCAGTGTTGGGAAAGACAAGTAAGGAGAGGCTGCCAAAATCTTAGGGCTGGGACGAGTGGAGACATTACTGGTGCCCGCTCGAGGGAATTGATGAACAACGGGATGACAGTGATACAGTGACAGTGATTCTTTTCTTAACGTTTTGTCATTTTCTGCTTGTGGTGCCCTGCCCACATTTTGCTAGATTAATACCCAAGTGTGCCATTTTTAGAATGTACTGTCAGGAAAATTGTGTTTTTGTTGCTTTGGTTTGGTTTGGTTTGGTTTGGGGGCCACCAGGTGGTGTTTAGGGCTCCCTTCTGGCCCTGACCTCAAAGTCATTCCTGATGGTGTTCAGACTGTGTGCAAAGCAAGTGCCTTACCTGTGGCATTACCTCTCAGGCCCCGTGACTGTGATTTTAATTTCCAGTTTTATAGCTGGTATATGGGAAAGCAATTAACTTTTGTGTATTGACCTTTTATGATGCAATCATGCTATAATCACTTATTTATTCCAGGATTATTTTTAAAATAGTTCTTTTGGTCTTATTTTTTCTACCTAAACGAGTGTTTCCCAAAGTGTTTCTAGCACCCGAGGACTGGTAATAGTAGCCTCAGGTGCAACTGGGGGGCACTTTCTGGATGTTTGCTTTAAGAAGGTAATTTTAAGAAATTTAATAAGTGATCACTCTGGACAAGAATTGAGTGCTGAAAGTAAATAAAGGGATATACAGGATAATCTGTCAGTACCTGTATTGCAAACCATAATGCCCAGAAGGAGAGAGAGAGAGAGAGAGATAGAGAGAGAGAGAGGAAAAGTGTCTATCATGGAGACAGGCTGAGAGGGGAGGGAAACTGGGGACATTGGTGGCTGGAAATGTACACTGGTGAAGGGACGGGTATTGGAATATTGTATGACTGAAATCCAATCATGAAGAACCTTGTAACTGTGTATCTCACAGTAATTCATTAAAAAGTAGGAAAAAATAAAATAAATAATTTATTTTCATCACAAAAATAAATACATAAATAAAGAAGAAGACAGTTTCCAGGGGGCTGAGTCATTTTTTTTTTCTGAAGGTATGTGTTAGGCACAGTAATTTGGGAACCCTCTGAAACATCTTGTCACCAGTGTGATGGGAACGATAATGGCTGTCGAAGAAATAAATGACCCTCCACCATGGGGTCAGTCTCATGCCAAAAGCCTACTGAGGAGAGAACAACTAATCTTTCCCAACTCTTGTGAGAGAGAATCTCCCGGCAGATTCACTTCAGAAGTCTCTGCACCATCAGCTCCCGGCAGCCTGCTGGCAGCCTCAGCGGGAATGCTCTTCAGCTGTGCAGGGTTTGGGGCCTCTCAGCTGTCCTTTAGAACTGAATTTGGCAAGGTCCATGGTGGTCAGGGCCAGTTCCTTTTCATAAATCTCTTTCTTTCTGGCTGCACATATCTGCTCAGGTATGATTCTCTGGAGTACCTCAATTAGCACTGGTCCAGGGACTGAGGGTCATTCTAGAAGAAGATGCTTTTTGGAGGGTTGTTTTTGTTTTATTTTGTTTTAGTGTCAGGGACACACCCAGCAGTGTTCAGGGTTTATGCCTGACTCTGTGCTCAGGGATCATTCCTGGCAGGGCTTGTGGTACCATATCGGATATCGGGGATTAAGCCTGGCTTGGCCATGTGCAAAATAAGTGCCCTAACCCCTGTGCTATGCCTCCAACCCCTAAAGGAAGTTTATTAGATATGAATGTTCTGAATTGATTCTGGAGATTGGTGAATGAACTCTAGAATCTGATTAGCACTAGAGGCACTAAACAGTGTATTTCAGGTAGGAAAACACAGATAATGCATTTAGTAGCCTGACAATATCACGGTCACTGTCCTGTTATTCATCGATTTGCTCAAGTGGGCCCAGTAACATCTCCATCGTGAGACTTGTTATTACTGAGTTTGGCATATTGAATACGTCACGGGTAGCTTGCCAGGCTTTGCTGAGCGGGCGAGATACTCTCGGGAGCTTGCCAGACTCTCTGAGAGGGGCGGAGGAATCAAACCCGGCTCTGCCGGGCTGGCTGCGTGCAAGACAAACGCCCTGCCACTGTGCTATCACTCCAGCCTGACAATAGAGATTTCTCAAATCACTATTGTATAATGCTAATCTAACATTCATAGTAGGCAAATATCTCGATTAGCATTTCCCAAGCAGGGGTCATATACCCCCTCTCTGGAACTGAACTCAGGCACTTAGAATAGCCAATGTCATGTTTGTCCACCTGGGCTGTCTTCTTAACCACTGGAATTCCTTTTATACCAGCAATCACTTAAAACCGATGTGGTCTAAGCTCCTCAACTGAAAGGCTGAAAGTGACAAAATGGTTCAGAAGTGGTCTATCATGAATGTGGGGAGATAGGGACTGATGGTGGGAATGTCGACTGATCCAGCCTTTTTGGAAAATAATATGGACATTTGTCAAAAAACTAGAAATTGAGCTCCCATTTGACCCAGCAATACCACTTCTGGGAATATATCCCAGAGATGCAAAAAAGTACAGTAGAGATGACATCTGCACTTAGATGTTTATTGCAGCACTATGTACGATAACCAGAATCTGGTAAAACCTGAGTACCTGAGAACAGATGATTGGTTAAAGAAACTTTGGTATAGCTACACAACGGAATACTGTGAAGCTGTTAGAAAAGACGAAAACATGAGATTTGCATAAAAGTGGACCAATATGGAGAGTATCATGCTAAACAAAACGAGTAGAAAGAGCAGGACAGACGCAGAATGACTGCATCCATTTGTGGAATATAAAGTAACATAATAGGAGAATAACACCTAGGGATAGTAGAGATAAGGGTCAGGAGGATCGGCCCATGACTTGGAAGCCGGTCTTATGTGCTGGGGGAAAAGGCAGATGGGAGGGAGAAGAGACTATTAAGTAAATGATGGTTGGGGTGATCACTTGTGATAGTAGATGTGTGCTGAAAGTAGACTATGGACCAAAAATGATGCCTGCTTACTGCCTATATTGCAAACCGTAACACCCAAAAGGAGAGAGAGAGGAGAGAGAGAGAGAGAGAGAGAGAGAGAGAGTAAGAGGGAATGTGTCTGTCACAGAGGCAGGGGGAGGGAAGATGTAGGGATGGTAGGAGGGACACTGGGAACATTGGTGGTAGAGAAAGGGCACTGGTGGAGGGATTGGTACTCGAACATTGTTTGATTGAAACATAATCACGAAAATGTGTAAGTCTGTAACTGTATCTCATGCTGATTCACTAAAATTAAAAAAAATTAAAAATTAAAAATTTTAAAAGATGAAAAAAAAGTGGTACAATTGCTCCTTAGAAAAGATTTCATTTGGAGTGTCAGAGAGCAAATTTAGAGAGCATGCAGAACGAATTCCATCCCCAGCACTGCATGGTTCCCCCAGTACCATCAGATGTAACCAAGGAGAGGCCCCCAGTTTCCCTGAGCACTTCTGGGGAGATCCCCCACCGCCTGAAGAAAAGACTTACCTCATATCTGAAAATCCTGATATATTGGGGATAAAAGGATGGAAGAAGGTGGTATATACAAAGATTAGGCAATGTTATGTGGGTGGCATACTAATATGAGACAAATAGATTGTAAATTAAAACTTGCTTTGAGACAGAGAATATATAAAACATTGGGTGAAAATTTCAATTTATCAAACATATGTATATTAAACAAAGGGGGTACAGAGGATAGGGTGCTTGCTTTGCAGACAGCTGACTCAGATTCAATCCCTGGCACCCCATATGGTCCCCTGAACCCACCAGAAGTAACTCCTGAGCATCTCCAGATGTGACCCAAAAAGCAACTGTATACATTAGGCATAGCCTGTTACTTACCTCTAATTTAGTGACCCTAAGCACACTGCCATGACTAATCCACATGCACACACACACACACACACATCACACATATTCACACACAAATACAAACACAATTATCACTGTAGCACTGCCCACCCTTTGTTCATTGATTTGCTTGAGCGGCCACCAGTAAAGTCTCACAACAAATTGTGAGATTTGTTGTTACTGTTTTTGGCATATCGAATATGTCACAGGGAGCTTGCCAGGCTTTGCCATGCCAACGAGATACACTCAGTAGCTTGCTGGGCTCTCTGAGAGGGGCAGAGGAATCAAACCTGGCTTGGCTGGGCCGGCTGCATGCAAAGTAAACACACTACCGCTGTGATATCACTCCAGACGCAGAAGAATCAATCCCACCTAGGGGAATGCTTCCTAGAAGCACTCTTTTAGACAAAACCTTTGTCAAAATGCCAACACCCCAGAAGCTTAACAAGGAGCTTGTCAAGCACTGACTTTCTAATTTAATCATAAGGAGTATTCAAGTGTGGGAGCACTGGGGGCCACACATATGGTTTAGCCATGTGTATTGACTTGGAGACAGTGAATGGCCTAGTTGTACTTAAACAAATTTGCATTAAAGTAGGGGGTGGATGCCTGTCCTTCCGCCTTTTTCCCCCTGGGCAGCAAGATGGCAGCCTCCTCAGAGCTTTGTGGAAAGCCAGGTATGAGCCAGCAGTGCCGGGGCAACTGAAACCTTATGGGAAGGGAGGTGTTTCCAGCTTGTCCTTCATACCCTACCAAGGTCACGAGTTGCCCCCCACGAGCGGCTCTCTAGCATGATCATGGTTCCAGAAGCACAACGACTTAATGCAGAGCCCGGCAGCTTGTGGCAGAAAAGTGAACGGACTATGCATTAATCCACGGTACCATGCCTGCCCAGGAGGGAAGGGGTGTCGCTCCCTTCTGCCTCTTTCCCCCTGGGCAGCAAGATGGTGGCCTCCTCAGAGCTTTTTGGAAAGCCAGGTATGAGCCAGTGGTAACAGGGCAACTGAAACCTCATGGGAAGTGAGGCGTTCCAAGCTTGTCCTTCACGTCCTACCAAGGTCACGAGTTGCCCCCCACGAGCGGCTCTCCAGCATGACCATGGCTCCAGAGCCACAGAAACCAATCTCATAATTATCTGGCTCTTGGCAGAAATACCTCCAGGCTTAAGAAGTAAAATATCTTCTATTATGCAAGCATTTATAGAAAATGTATGATTATAAAATTTGCAAATGTAAATAAATCATTTATTTATGTAAAAAAATAAATCATTTTAAGTAACTTTTAAATATAGCAAGAAATAACATGAGGCATAGAGAAACAAAAAAAACACTTATTAGTACATAGTAAATACAAATTATTACAAACTTTT
>JAOXYA010011780.1:0-13962 GCA_028565675.1 Sorex palustris | reverse complement strand
GGAGGAATCGAACTCGGGTTGGCCATGTTGGCTGCGTGCAAGGCAAACGCCCTACCGCTGTGCTATCGCAGCCGGCCCCCCGACACTGATTAGACATTTTAAAAATGAGTTAAGTGCGTCCCTGAGCCCAAAGCTTCCTAAGTCTTGGCTCCTCCACCTACCGTTAACCAAACCAAACATGGTTCAGTTTCCCAAACACTCTTCTGTCCCCACACATCGCCCACTATCAAGACCACCTCGAAACACTGTGGTCTGATTCCTCTGTACTGGAGGGTCCTCCAGCTTGGCTGTCCCCCAACCGTGTTCAGCTAACTTCTGAGCGGCTCCCACCCAAAGCAGCTCAGCCTGAAATCCCTTTTGCAAATGCCACTGCGCCCCTCACCCACAGTGCTCTTTCTCTCATTTGCAGCCAGCGCTGCTCATTGCTATTCTTTGGTCATCACCTGTAAGACTGAGAATAAGTAGGATTCATGGACGGGTTTAGAGGGGACAAGTATGGCTTCCCTCCCTGGGAACATCCTGTGCAGAAAGTAAATGGCTGGTGAGGCACACACTCTCAGAGGGATGCCGAGATGGATTTCAGATGCAGTGTATTTTCACAGCCCTGTTTGGGAGAGCAGGGAGGGCTTTTGAAGTCGCAATTCCACAATGAAGATACAAAACTCCACCCCACCCCACCCCAGCTCGCTCACTTTCATTAGCCTTGTCACAGCCTACTGCATTAGCCTTCAGCAAACAGCTAATGACAGGCAAAGGGCACTCATTGGCACAAGGCCACTGTGCGTTTTGCTTTTCTCAGCTGCTGGCCAAATTCCCCCATCAAAGAGGATAAATTCGAGGTGATATTAATAAACCTCTGACTGCAGAGATCAGATCTGGCTGGCACTCCTAATGATCCCATCAATAGCGAGTCATTCCAGCCCAGCGAACCCTGAGGCTGATGCTTCTGTGGAAGCAACCGGAAGCCAGAAACTTCTGGGCTGGCTTCTTGGTCCACCATGAGCCCACTGGGGGAACAGCGGCCGAGTGGGGAGAGTCCTCTGGTCAGAAAGCCCAGGAAAAGTACAGCACCATTGTTCTGTACCAGGAAGGACCCAGTAATTTACACCAATCCACGCACTCCATGCTCAGAAGTGCGTGAGGGAGGTTCTATTTTTAGGTGAGGAGACTCTGATTTAGAGAGGTTATGGTCAGCAACATCAGCAGCATCGTCCAGGCTGATGTTGTATCAGCCGCAAGGGTCAGACGTCACATCAGTGAATCCCGATTATGGTCCCGGTTTTCCAGTTAGGACTTGAGGCTTCTGTGAGGTGAAGCAAATGACTTAGGGTCACAAGGCAAAAATGCTGCAGAGATACTGGAATCTGTGTGAACCAGATTCGAAGCACCTGTGGTCCTGAGTTCCACTGTTTCAGAAGCTGCACCCACCCCATGCCACATACTGGCGCACACGCTCTTGCACTCACATCCCCACCTCAGGGAGCTGCCTGTCGTCATGAGGCACAGCCTCGGGAAACTTGCACCCCAGCTTCAGGTCAGTGTGTGGCACCTGTGGCATGTCTTCAATATTTGATAGTAAAAAAGAATATGATGCGTCATCCCCATTTACATCCTAACAGGCTAGAATGTGCCTCATTCCACTCTCCTTGGGGAAATTTAAAATTTGACTCGGGAAAATGGAAGTTGGCAAGCTCTCCAAGCCAGCTTGGTCAGAGCAAACCTGGGAGAACATTCAAGGAAAAGAGGGTGCAGTGAATCTTTCAAGGGGGAGAGTAGGGCTGTCTTTAGAGTCTGGAAAAACAGTAAGAGCAAACCCTTTCTGAGCACAGACACACGTAAATCCTCGTGTCCTTCACAAAGGGGAATACACTTCATCTGCCCAGAAACCCATTTCATAGGTCAAAAAGTGAGGCTTGTCAAGGCTGAAGCACTTGCTCAAAGGTCTGCAGGTCCTGCCGGGAAGAACTGGGTGGGGTTCAGCCAGTGTCAGAATCTACACAAGGATCAGCTCTGCACAGGGCAGGTGAGGCTCTCAGGGAGTTAGAGGGAGACCCGAGTCCAGCATGCTGGACTCACATGCAAGGGGGAGAAGGAAACTCCAGCCTGGCAAAGGCAGCAGCTGGAGGGTCTCTTGTGAGCCACTAACATGTTTATCCATCATAGCCCAGAGAACGCAAGTGTCATTCCACTGTGCCTTTACTTCAGCAGCATTTTCAACTCTATCATGTCATCAAGTACTAAATGGGGAAGGGGATGGCAGCTCCCTGGATTCAGAAGAAAGAGGGAGACAGGAAGGGAGTGGAGGTTCAGTGTGAAGCAGGCAGAGTTTCTGCCTGAACTAGTCCCAAGGAGACAGCAGTAGGCAGAGGGGTGACTCAGATCCGCTGCAGAGCCCCAAGACTCGAGCAAAGAGCCAACAGCAGAGAACAACAAGATCCCCAGGTGGGTGGGGTTTGCTGCACCCCTTACCAGTTGTGGTACCAGCAAGATCCCTTTTTCACATCTGTAGATGGGGAATGAGGATGATGCGGTGCTAGCACTGCAATATTGTGCCCTTTTTGCTATGATTGCCAGCATGTCTGATTGTCCCTGGTCCTTGACTAAGCGTCAGAGCCAAGGTTCTTGCTAGCATCCAATTGTCCACCCAGCCCAGCTGCTGGTCACCCCCCAGCCAACCTAGAAGTGAGGGCAGTATCTTAGTGAGACCCTGGAGGAAGAGTACGGGCTCACTGAACAATCTCCCACACTGTCCTCCTGGAACTGTGATAGTGCTGGGGATGCAGTAAGAAATCAGCATGCACACAGAGCTGGGGGGGGGGGGAGAGAGAGAGAGAGACAGAGACAGAGACAGAGACAGAGACAGAGAGAGACAGAGAGACAGAGAGAGACAGAGAGAGACAGAGAGAGAAGAATAGCCTCTGCCACAGGAAAGGCAGTGGTTGGGGGCTGGTGGGTGATCAGAGGGAACCTGGGGACAGAAATGTACACTGGTGGAGAGATGGGTATTGGAATACTGTATGATTGAAATCCAATCATGAACAGCTTTGTAATGGTCTGTCTCACATTGATTCAATAAAAAAAAGTTTTAAAAAAAGAAAGAATAAATGAAGGGCTGGGGCCAGAGTGATAGCACAGTGAGGAGGGCACCTGCCTTGCACATGGCCAACCCCAGATTTCCCTGTGCTTCCCTGAGCCAATCAGGAGTGATTCCTGAGCACAGAGCCAGGAGTAAGCCCTGAGTATCACCATGTGTGGCCAAATTTTTTTTTTCAAAAAAGAATAAATGGAGGAAACTGAAGTTCTCCTTTGGGTCTTACTCATCATCTTTCAGTGATATTCAAGGCTCTCCTCCACCAAGGTGGAGATATTCAAGATATTCAAGATATTCAAGGTGGCTCCTCTCACCTGCTTTGTTCAAAGAATAAAACAGAAGCGATGCAAGGAGTGGTCATCAGTGGTACACAGTGTTCCAAGGGCTTCACAAACTATAGGCTCATGCCAGTTTTATGGATGTACAGATGAGGAAAGGCACAGAGAGGTGAGCTAAGCTAAGCTGCCAGCCAGCCACCCAGAGCTGGTAAGGGCTAGAGAAGTCTACAGTCACACTCTATGGCCCCTGGCACTGCCCCCTACCCCAAGCCCTCCCCAGTGTCCCCTCCTCTGCTGGAAGCTGATGCAAACACCCTGTCCCCCACATCTCACAGTCCCATGGCTCAGCCCTCAGTCCACACAGCTACCTCATGGCACTCCCTACCCACGTTCATGTATTCTGTCTCCCACTAGTTGTTTTCATTCTGGAGCTATTCCTGGTGGTATTCCTGGCTCTGAACTCAGGAATCATTCCTGGCAGACTCAGGGAATAATACGGGATACTAAGGATCAAACTCAGGTCGTCTGCATGCAAGGCGAGTGCCCTCCCCACTGTACTATGGCTCTGACCCTGTCTCCCACTAGTTTTGGAGGTCCCTGAACACTGAGACCATATTGCCAGTCTCTATGTATTCCCAGTTCATCACTGACACTTTAGTAGTAGTAGTAGTAGTAGTAGTAGTAGTAGTAATAGTAAAGCCTGAGCATCCTTCACTAGCATTCAAGCTCCAGGAGAGCAGAGGCCTTTGTTTGTCTGTGTTTTCCCCAGAGTTTGCTGCTAGACGAGCAAACACATCTCCCTCATGCTCATTAGGAGCCAGACACCAGGTCAGGAGCTTCTTACACACGATGCTAGTTTATTATGGAGGATGATGGAATGAATGCTGCTAAAAATGAGGAGAGGGTGAAAGAGTGAATGAATGTGCAAGAGTAGGTATCCCCTGGCTGGCGTCCATGACCCAGAACACCCACTGGCCACTTCTCATGGATGTTTGCTCCCCAGCCTGCTCCCTGGTCCAGGGCTTCAACTGCATCCTTTACGAATGTAAAGGGAATCCCTGTCCAGAACCCGATGGCCAACTGCACAAGCTCTAACTGTTGAAGAAGCTTTCTACATCACCTTAAGAGCAGTTCTGGTCTCCCTTGCTCGCACCATCTCCCAGGGCTGACTGAGGAGCCAGGAGCTTAGCTTTCCTGAGCAGAGTGTGCTGGCCCAAGGCAAGATACAGAAAAACAATTGCAGTGGATTCATTCATCAACAAGCACGTCTCGGGCAATTAAGCATCCCGTGCATATCTGTGTCTTCAGGAGACACATATATACGTGAGAACAGCAGTTGGCTTCGAGGAACTTGTGTCCTAGGAGGCACTTAGTCTCACAGGCACATTAACTCAGACTGGGCATCAATTATGAGTTGAACCTTCTCTTCTAAGCCTCTCCCTCAAGAGACCCATCCACAGGTCTCTTTGTTACACAAAAGGACAGCCACTCCAAGGGCTCCTGGAGATGCAGCATGTTCCGTGTTTTGAAAGAAACAAGCTCTAGGGACATTGGTAGTGAGAAACATCTGCTGGTGAAGGGATGGGTGTTGGAACACTGTATGACGAGACTGAATCATGAACAACCTTGGATATCTCATAGAGATTCAATGAAATAGTTAAGAGGGGGGAAAGAAACAAGCTCTTTGAGGTCTGAGAGAAGGATGGCGGCTGTGCAGCAGGGACACAGAAGCATCAGGGTGAACGTGGACATGAGCCGCTTTCTGGGCCCAAGAGAGAGTAGAGGGAAGGTGCTTGCCTTGCATGCAGCCACGATCCTGGTATGAGTCCTCAGCACTGTATATAGTTCCAAGTACCTCTAGGGGTTACTACTGAAAAGAGTCAGGAATAGCCCCAGAGCACTGCTGGCTGTGGCCCTAAAACAAACATACCAAAAAAAATGCTTTCTTGGGCAAGAGAGATAACACAGGTGTTGAGGCACTTGCCTTGCATGAACCCGACCTGGGTTCAACTTCTAGAATGATCCCCTGAATGACTACCAGGAGTGCTCCCTCAGCATGAAGTCAAGAGTCAGACCTTAGCACCGTTTTTTTTGTTTTGTTTTATTTTGTTTTTTGTTTTGTTTTGTTTTTGCTTTTTGGGTTATACCCGGCAATGCGCAGGGGTCACTCCTGGCTCTGCACTCAGGAATTATCCCTGGAAGTGCTCAGGGGACCACATGGGATGCTGGGAATCGAATCTGAGTCAGCTGCATGCAAGGCAAACGCCCTACCCGCTGTGCTATCACTCTAGCCCCTTAGCACCATTTTGTGCAGACCCAAACCCAACCCAAACCAAAACAAAAATGTCTTCTTATGGGACAGGGGTTATTCAGGGCATTTCTGCTAGAAAGGAAGGAAATCCTTTCCTAAACACGGCACTGGAAAGTAGTTCTCAACTCTTCAAGCTGAGGCTGGGGCCCCAACACAGTGGGAAGGGAAAGGCAAACCCCTGGTTTTCAGGACAGTCTCACTCTGAGGCTTGGGGGTGGGGGAAATGAGGGTGAAACTGCCCACATTTTCCACACTCAGGTCCTCTTCCCAGCCAGGATGCACCATGTCATCTACACCTTCCTCTGCCTCGCTTTTAGGTCGTACCTGCCAGCCCTGCCACATGCCAGCAGGTGAACAATGGCCCTCATCCAAGATGAACCACAGCAGCTGCACAATTGCAAGGAAGCCCAAACAGCACTGAAATGTCCGGGAGTTCAGAGCTACCTGGACAAAACCAAACCCATGAGAAGCTAAGGACAAGCAGACACGGATACTGGAGCCCTACCCTGAACCAGGCTGGATGTCTCATCTGCCAAACCCATTTTATGGTCTATTTGGGGGGGCAAAGCTTTCAAGTATGGCAGGATCCTACTCATTCCCATCCTCCCACAGCAGAGACAGCTCACCCCTGTTTCACAGGCTGCCACAGACTGAGTGTGGCTCTCCTAGGAAATTCCTGACAGAAACTTGGAATTCAGGGAGTCACCAGCCTCCTCTTCTGCCTCCCTTGGAGGAGGTTTACTGTGAATAAAACCATGTCTGGCAATGACCTCAAACTTTAATGTAAAAATATGTATGGCCCATCCTGGAATTTGGGTATCCCATGGATGCTGATTGACAAGAGATCATATTTATGTTATTATGGACAAAGAGACTTTCTGGAGTGCCTCACCACATGTGTTCTGATATGAGATTGCACATGCCATATGGGCCTTTTACACATAATTCCAATAGTGCCCAATTATCATCCACTCGCAGATCACAGGCACTTGTCTGTGTTGGAGGAGAAAGTGTTTACTAATTCTGTTGGATGACCAAAGGCTCCCAAAGAAGAAAGTTCTACCACCACAGACCAAGAAGTTTGAAGAAGCACAACACAAACACACACACACACAGAGTTTGTTACTAATTCATTCTTGGCTAACTTTGTCCCAAGTCATGAGCAGACAGAACAAGACGTGCTTTACGAGCTGTGTGCATTTACATTTACAGTGTTAATGACATGAGTGTGTAATTAATACATTTGAAGAACTCATCCACCCCTGATCAGGCAATGATTTGTCACTGTCCCCTGTCCATATGGTTAATTCCTTTGTAGGGGCAAGACAACAATCCAGACTTTTCAAAATAACCATATTCTTTCTACTTCAGTAAATCATGCTACAGCCTGAAAGAGTTCCTAGGAAGTTCCTAGTTCAATTCACTCTGGAAAAAGAAAAGCAACTAACATATGCTAAGATCCTAAAGCTTTAACCCCTTTAAAGCTGGCTTCAGGATGATAACAACAGCACTGATTAGATTGGATAAGGTTATGCTGCATTGACAAAGGAAGCCCCCAAATTCCAAAGACTTTACGTTTCATTCTTTCTCATTCACAGAGATTCTCTTTGGAGGTAGTGATGTTCCAAGGTAGCTTCTTTGTAAGAGGTGACATGGGGATCAGGCTGCTTCTACCTTTCAGTACAGCCAGGGAACTCACCAAAACAGGACAAGGGGGAGACGAATGCAGGCACACATGCGCCATCCACACAGGCTGGAGTGACATATGGTGCTTCCATTCTTCTTCCACCCAACCACAAGGACCCTCGGAAGCACTCAAAATTCTGATTATGTGGTGATCATTAACGTCTCTCCACTGTTTGAACAGCCTGAACACAAAATCCTATTATCAACAGCACTGTAAGCCACAGTGATGAAATTTTTAAAAATAAATGAGTGTTCTTGGGTAAAAAAAAAAGGAAATCAAATAAAATTAAAATGCTTCTAAACAACCAAAATAAAGTTGGTGTCTCTCACACTGGCTGTCACTTTGCAATTAGAATACTTGTAGAGTTTGCACTTCTGCAGGTTGTCATCTAGTTAGCCACTCAAATTCTGACCTAAGCGTTGTTTGTGCTTCACGTTTCTGAGGAAATCACTATCAGAGGCGGCAAGGGAATCCAGAATACCGATGGCTCTCCTGGTGTGTGACAAGTCTGTGCAGTGGATGAAGACAAAGGCTTCTCTCTCTCTCTCTCTCTCTCTCTCTCTCTCTCTCTCTCTCTCTCTCTCTCTCTCTGTCAACTGAACATCCCAGGAATGTCAGACAGAACTACCCCTGTGCATTGGACACATAAGAAAGCACTTGCAAAGTGTCACTTTGAGTTCTGTCCCAGAGTCCTGCTCCCAGGGGCAGGGAGAGGAAGGTCTTGCTCAGAGCACCCATACTGGGAATAGTTCATTGCAAATTATCCGCTGCCTGGCAGCTGGAAGCTAGGGGATCATTATTGCCAAATACTGGGATCCTTATTCCCAAATCCTAGTTCTCCTGGACTACCTTTTTCAAAAGGCTGGAGAGATAGTACTGGGATTAAGGCACTTGTCTTGCACATGACCGACCCTGTTCAAATCCCCAGCACCACATATGGTCCCTTGAGTCCTGGCTAGAGTCACTCCTGAGCACAGAGTAAGTAAGTAAGTGCCTCTGAGAACCACTGGATGTGGTCCCCCCTTCCCAGCCCCAAATATATAGAGATTCCAAACACTCAAATGCAGTCAATCTAGGCTTGAGCCCAAGAATCTGCAGATGAATGAGCATCTCCAGGTATCTGGCAGCTTGATACACATCATATCTGACAGCCAGTGTTATAGAGCAGAAGTTCCCAAACTTATGCCATCTGCCACTCCCTTTTCAGGAAAAAAAGATCATTCAGCACCTTGGAAATCTTTAAGTCAACAGAAAGCACCCCCATAATTACACCCACAGCTGGTACTGATCCTGCCCATAGGTTCAGCACCCATCTGGGGGTCCTATCACCCACTTTAGGAAATATTGCATTAGAGGAAATCCAAGGTCCACACTGACACTAGGATTTTATCATTTTGGGTAGAGGGGAATTACCTCCAAAGAACTGACTTATTCCATATTAAAAGGAAACCAGGGGTAGGAGAGACAGTGCAGTGGATGAAACACTTGCCTTGCAACTGGCCAACCTGCATTAGATCCCCAGGATCACTTATGGTGCCCCAGCCCCACCAGAACTGATCCCTGAGACCAGAGCAGGAGTAAGCCTTGAGCACTCCTGGATGTGACCCCAACACCACCCCTCTCAATAAAAATTTGAACTCTTGAACTCAAAGCTATTAACACACAACTGTCTGCATTATGTACAGGACTGTTGCCCTGTTGTTCTCCTGGGTAGCTTAATATGCACTTGCTCGTCAATTTCCAGTATCAAGAAACAACCCATTTCATTAGCTTAATAGACTCATCATCACTGAATTTCCAACAATATTGCAGAGAGGCTAATCTTTGCTTTGAGAATGCAAATCAAGAGTGATTGGTTTGGAAGCCAAGACTCCTAAAAGCTGACTTTTCTCATTAGAACAAGTGGAACTCCCTGGAAGTATTCCACATACGCATAGTTTTGAGGTAAATTTTTTAAATTTATTTTGGTTTGGGTGCAAAACCTGGGTGTGCTTAGGGCTTACTCCTGGCTCTAAGCTCAAGAATCACTCCTGGCAGTCTTGGGGGACCCTATGTGGTGCTGGGGATCAAAGATGGGTAGTTCTCAAGCAAGGTAAGTACCTTACCCACTGTTCTATCTAATGAAAAATGTTTTCCCATTCCACCCCAGCTTGGAAATTCAACTGGGCCAAGTATAGGCAGAGAAACAATAGTTTGCCCTTGACCTATTAGGTTTGATTTGTATTTTTATTTCTATTTCTATTCCCTCCCTTCCCCCAGACTGATCAATTTACAATAGCCTAAGCCCTGTTGAACTGTGGGGTGGCATGAGTGTATAGAAAGCTGACAATAATAATTGCTACTTGAATAAATGTTGCAAGATAGACA
The DNA here is from genome assembly GCA_028565675.1 of Sorex palustris. Taxonomy (NCBI): domain Eukaryota; kingdom Metazoa; phylum Chordata; class Mammalia; order Eulipotyphla; family Soricidae; genus Sorex; species Sorex palustris. The sequence continues at coordinate 4,228 of JAOXYA010011780.1, read as the reverse complement.
GCAGATATATTTTTGTGTTTCCACTTCTACCTCTAACCTAATTATAAATCTTAGAAACCATGTCAGTTCTGTTTGATTTTCCTCTTGCTTTATTTGCTTATTTGTTTGTTTGGGAGGGTACACCTGGTGGTGCTCAGGGCTTATTCCTGAATCTCTGCTCAAGCTGTGGGGGACCAAATGAAATGCCAATGATTGAACCAGGATCGGATGCATGTAAAGCAAGTGTCCTACCCACTGTCCAATCTCCCCACTGCTCCAGATCTCCCTCTTGGTTTAGAGAAATGGGCAGGGGAATTCAAAAATAGGGATTTCCAGGATTGGAACAAGACTCAAGACAGTGGAACTAGTCATAATCAAATGCTATTGTGAGGGAGGAATGGAAGAGACTCCTGGAGAGAACAAGTCATAAGGTTCTTTTGGTCTTTATCTTTTTTAACAACTCAAGAGTTTCTGGGCTGGAGCGATAGCACAGTGGTAGGGCGTTTGCCTTGCGCGCAGCTGGCCCGGCCGAGCTGAGTTCAATTCCTCTGCCCCTCTCGGAGAGCCCGGCAAGCTACTGAGAGTACCTCGCCTGCACAGCAAAGCCTGGCAAGCTCCCCGTGATATATTCAATACACCAAACACAGTAACAAGTCTCATGATGGAGACGTTACTGGGCCCACTCGAGCAAATCAATGAACAACCGGAGGACAGTGCTACAGTGCTACATGAGTTTCTGATTGCCATGAGGCAGATATTTAGAAGTTTAGTTATGAGATACAATCTTGGAAAAAGAAGGTTGAAAACAAAGAATTCCCTGGGGATTTCAGGATCATGGTGGGCACTGAAGTTAAAAACTATGTTCATGCCTCTTTTGCAAACCACAACACCCAAAAAGAGAGACAGAACAGAGGGGAATGCCGTGCCACAAAGGCAGGGTGGGATGGGGGGGATGGGGGTTGGAGGGATACTGGGATCTGTGGTGGTGGGAAATGAGCACTGGTGGAGGGATGGGTATTTGGTCATTGTATAATTGAAACCCAAGCACAAAATTTGTAAGTCTACAACTGTACCTCATGGTTTGTCACTAACAAAAATTAAAAAAAGAAAAGTACAGACTCCCGTTCTGCTCAAAGAAGCTTTAGAATGACTACTCTAGTGTGAGGTTTGAACTGGTTTAAAATTTAAAATGAAGCAGGGGCCAATGTGATAGGATAGCTGGATAGCCACCTTGCAAACAGCTGACCCCCATTCAACCCCCAGCATACTCTATGGTCCTCTGAGGCCTGCCAGGAGTGGTTCTTGAGCACAGAGCCAGGAGCAAGACCTAGGTACCTGTGGGTGTGGCCCACCCAACTCCCAAAAAGCCAGTTTTAAGAACATAAATAATTCACTAATTCATGATGTCTGATTCAGAGAACTGGCATCTATGAATTAGTGACAAATTATGAATTAGTGAATTATTTTTAAACTAAAACTCCTTTAATTCAAAGGAATGAGATCCTTGCTATACTCCCTCAGTAGATTTCTGTAGGTTGGTCTCTTAGAGGCTGTGTCTAAGGGCTCTATACACAGGTCTCCTACCCCACCCCGTTCAGCCTCGTTGTGAATTTTACTCATACTCTGCTATTTTAGTAACATGAAGCTGCTTTTTATTCCCTGACACAACGGGTGATTTTTGACCTTGAGTGTGATCCTGCTGTTCCTGTTGGGTAGCTAGGTGTTCCTCCAGGTTCAGTTTACGTCATACTCTGAGAAGCCTAAAGGCAGAGACAGATACCTTCCTCTGTGGGTATTTGGAATTCTTCGTATTTCTTCACATTGATTCTCTTTATCGGTATTCCTGTCTTTTTTGTATATGTGTTTTCCGTTACTGTTAGTGGAATGAATCTAAGATTCTTTTGTAGGGGAAGGTGTTTGGACCTCTCCTAGGGGAACCCAGGGCTTACTCCTGGCTCTGTCCTGAGGAGTAAGTATATCAGACCATGCAAGGAAGCACCTCAACCCCTGTCCTATCTCTCTGGACCCCAAACAAAGATTCTTTAGACAGAGTATTAGCCTAGAAGGAGCAATAGCATAGCGGGTAGAGCGTTTGCCTTGCACGCGGCCGACCTGGTAGACCCAAGTTCCTCTGCCCCTCTCGGAGAGCCCGGCAAGCTACTGAGAGTATCTAGCCCGAACAGCAAAGCCTGGCAAGCTACCCGTGACATATTTGATATTTGATATGCCAAACACAGTAACAACAAGTTTTACAATGTTACTGGGCCCGCTCCAGCAAATTGATGAACAACAGGAGGACAGTGACAGTGACATCAGCCTAGAAGAACCAGGTATCCTCTTTACTCCATGGTTGAAAGCCTGCCTCAAGCTTTGGGGGAGAAGGCAGTTGCCATAGAGAAAGGACCACTAAGACAATGACAGCTAGAAATGATCACTCTGGGTAAGAACTATGTGCTAAAAGTAGGTAAAAGAACAAGCATGATACTCTCTCGGTACCTGTATTGCAAACTATAAAGCCCAAAAGGAGAGAGAGAAAGAGAAAGAAGAAAAATACCTTCCATAGAGGCAGGCTAGGTTTGGGGAGTGGCAGGAGAGGACTGGGAACATTGGTGATGGGGAATGTACTCTGGTGGAGGGATGGGTGCTGGAACATTGTATAATTGAAATCCAACTATGAAAAGCTTTGTAATAGTGTCACTCATGGTGATTCAATAAAAGAAATTAATTAATAATAATACCAAAACTAAGAAGATAAGTACAAAGGGCAATGAAAACAAGATGGAGCCAGATGGAGCAAGATAATGGCTACCTATGTCTCCTCCTCTATTCCATATTTTAAATGAAGTTTAAGTATTTACTGTTTTTATTTTAAAAGATGAAATAATTTTATACTAAATAAGTTTTGTTGCTTTCTAGTTTAGCTCTTAGCAACCTTGTTGAAAGCATTGGGCAATGAGACCCAAATCCCTAGCTTCTGCTTGGGAATGGTTATCACTGTTTTCTGGTTAGGAAAAATTTTCAAACTGAAATTTTAATATTCTACTTCTGTTTTCTTTTTGGGTCACACCTGGCGATTCTCAGGGGTTACTCCTGGCTTTACACCAGGAATTACTCCTGGTGGTACTCAGGGGACCATATGGGATGCTGGGAATCGAACCCAGGTTGGCTGTGTGCAAGCCAAACGCCCTACCCTCTGTGCTATTGCTCCAGCTCCTCTACTTCTTTTTAACCTCAGAAAAAGAATGAATCAGTTTGGTTAATATTTCTATTGGTTAATAATTAATGTTTTATTCCAATATTGACTCACTCGTTGGTGTTATGATAGCAATGAATTCCAAATTTTAAATCTGCATTGTATTTGAAATATGAAAAATGATTACTGTATTTGCATAAAGGCAGTGTGATACTCGCAGAAGGGCATGGATCTGAATAGAAAATTTTAACATTCTAGTCTCAAATTGGTCATGAACAGTAGGACTTTGGTAGGGTCACTGGGTTTCCTTCTGCCTGAATTTCCACTTTGGCAAAACAGCAATATTTTGAAATTAGGCCTGGGACAAGAACAACAGCAGCAACAACAGCAACAGAAATCAAAAATATTCAACTTCTCCATAAAAGAAAACAACTGGAAGAAATACTAACATTTAAATAACTTATATGTCTCACTTATATGTGAAAAACTGTGAAAACATGTTTTTCTAATATTTTGCCTTTAAACAGTTTAAACAATGCACACGAACAATATGAAAAGGTTATTATTTACTTTTAAAAGTCATTGTCTGGGCCAGAGACATGATACAAAGGTAAGGTGCACATACCTTGCCAGTGCCCATCCCCCATTCAATTCCTGGTACCACATCACCCACCTGAGTTTTCCCAAGCAATTTCTGAGCCCAGAACCAGCAGTGACCCTGAGCATGGAACTAGGAATAATCTCTGAGTGCAGTTGGGTATGTTTGCCCAAAGGAAAAAAAAATAATTTAAAAAATCATTGTTCAGCCTGGTACTAGATTGAAATTCAGACGACGTGAGCTCTGATTCTTACTCTTGGGAGTTGGTGTTACGTAGTGCCCAGAGGAGACTTACACGGAAATCACTGAGCCGTGCCAATAAACAGTGAGCACATCTAGAGAGGAATTCACCTAGTATTTAGGAGCAGTGGATTTTGTGTGTTTTTTTTTAATTTTTTTATTAGTGAAACACCATGAGGTACAGTTATAGACTTACAAATTTTTGTGCTTGGGTTTCA
>JAOXYA010011772.1:0-13962 GCA_028565675.1 Sorex palustris | reverse complement strand
TTACTCCTGGCTCTGCACTCAGGAATTACTCCTGGTGGTGCTCAGGGGACCATATGGGATGCTGGGACTCGAACCCGAGTCGGCTGCGTGCAAGGCAAACACCCTACCGGCTGTGCTATCATTCCAGCCCCTAAAACACACTTTACTTGTAGTGGGGTCTTTGTGAGTCCTGGGAAGAGGATCAGATGGCACTGGGAAGGGAGTGGGCTGAGAAGGGCCCCGGGTGCGGGCCCTCCCCTTCTGGGCTCCCAGCAGGAGGCGCCGTTGGAGGCAGACAGACAAGCACATGCATGGCAGGGGGCAGGCAGCCAGGCTCATTCAGAGAGCGAGGGAGGAAGGGGCGCCCCACCTGGAGAACATTCTCTCCAGCCAGCCCTGAAGACCTGACAAGGGAGAGGGATCCCCCACCCCCACCCCCAGACCTCCAAAGAGATGAACTACACTGGACAGAACCCAGGCCCAAGCACCTACAGGGAGCCCCCCACCCCCCGGCACAGTGGGTCTCTGGCGAGAAAAAGTGCACTCGTGTCCAGCCCCCCCAGCCTCCAGTGAGTCGCTGCAGCTCGCCTCCACTTTGGGGCCCTTCTGGACTTTCGGTGTGGGTCTGCGGCCATGGCAGGTCTCCCGCGTGCGGCTCTTTCCCTGCGGAGCACACTCTGGGCCCACCCGGCCGCCACCCCATCCCGTGCTGGCTCTCACCACCAGGCTCTCTTCCAGACAACTTGAGCCCGTCCGGGCCACTTACGGAGCCACACGAGGCTCCAGCAACCCCACAGGGGTCTCCCTCCCATACAAGGACTCTCTCTTTTCCCCTTCGGAACAGCCCTTTAATTTTCTTTTTTCTTTTTTTTTTTTTTTGCTTTTTGGGTCACACCCAGCGATGCACAGGGGTTACTCCTGGCTCTGCACTCAGGAGTTACTCCAGGCGGTGCTCAGGGGACCCTATATGGGATGCTGGGAATCGAACCCGGGTCGGCCACATGCAGCCCTACCCGCTGTGCTATCCCTCCAGCCCCCGGAAAAGCCCTTTAAACACACACATCCCACCCCGGGAAAATCCAAACTACACTCCCTGGCGCCTGGCACCAAGCTTGCCAAGACTCTCGAGCTATTCAGGGTTCAGACCCAGAACTACATGAATCGATCGGCATGGGGAAGGGGGGAAGCAGGGATGCAGCTGAGATGCTCAAGCTGTGAGCCATGGGGAACACGTGTGCGTGCACGTGGGTGTGGGGGGCACTCAGCCGCTCCCCCCTCAGCTCTCCGCCAGCAGTGACCGGGCTCCCCTGACCAGCTGTCCCGTGCACACAGCACTGAACAGGGTCGCGAGGTGGGTACTGGAACTCCTATGCCAGGAACTGGCCGGGGTCTGTCTCGGGGGCGTTTCCCTGGAGCAGCTGCGCACGCCCAGGGCCTCTGCACACGGGCCTGAGAGCCGGGAGCGGGAAAGCAGCCGCAGGAAGTGGGGGGCTGCGCCTTGCCACCTGCTCCCCACAAAGGTGGCACCCAGGCGCCCACTCACCCTCCCTCTGCCGCAGCTTCCTCTGGGCAGCTCCTCTTCTGCCCTGACAGCTCTACCCCATCAAGTGACCCCAGGAAGAGATAACCAGGGTCATGTGAGTTGGCCCGACACTTTCTGCTGCCCTTGTTTGTGGGCGAGAGGATTAAAGCGACCTGTCCAGGAGGGAAGGGCGCAGGCACCGGGGCCCTGGCTCAGAGGAACGCTGCCAAGAAATCTTTTGCTCATCTATAAAGCAGAAACCTCTCACCAAACACCAAACCAGAGAACTAAGCCAAATACCACTTACGATCAAGTGACCTTGAGGCACTGCCCAACTTTTCCAATTTCCTTGGCCAAAGACTAATGTTTGGGGTCTGGTGGGGGGAGAAGGGGGGAGTGGGCAGGGGCAGGGGCAGGGGCAGGGGCAGGGAAGAGAGGGACCACCAAGAGCCCCAAATGACAGCAACAGCTCAGCAAAGCCCCTCTGGCTACCAATAAACAGACAGGAGGAAAGGCCTAAGTAAGAGGGGGTTTCCGGGTCCCTCTGATGCAAATAAGCCCTGGCTTTCTCGGGCTCCAAACTCCGCACCAGAGGCCAAAGTACGGAACGGCTCCTCTCAGGACTCAAGTGTCTGACTCCATGTCCGACAGCTCCAGGATGGGGTTCTGACGTGCGGGGAGCTGGGCCCCACTGCAGGGTGGCCCTGTGGACCCTGGGGGTACAGCACCAGCCATAGATAGGAAGAGGAGGCCTGCTGGGCCATGCCTCACACGTTGGGCCATGCCCCTGGCTCTGCCAAACCCGCTGTTTGTCCCTGCTGCTCTGCGGAGACCTTTGTCAACCAACCGTCAACTCAGCAGCCTGCTCACCTGAGCAAATTTGGGAGCCTCCCCAGGGGCGCTGGGACCCAGACCTGTGCTCTCGGCCCCAAGGCTGTTTTCCCACTGGGGGATCCCTTGGCCACTGCAGCAGTCAGCAGAGAGGGCCAGAGCGGCTCCTTCCGGGGTCGGGGGCCGACCCCCTCACATCCTCTCTAGCAAAGGTGCAGCTACCACTTTCCCACCCTGTCATTGGACAGCGAGGACAGCAGAGACGCGAGGAGCTGTCGGAACCACAGGTAGCAAAGCCAGGCCGGGGCGAGGGCTCTGCCAGGCCTCCCGAGATTAAACCCCACCCACCGGGTGGGTGACCGGGTCTCCGGACCCCGGCGGGCAGCGTGGGGCTCCAGAGGCACATACTCACGCGTCCATTTATCTCTCTCCAGATCGCTGCTGTCATGCAAGGCAGGAGGGTGGCGGCTGAGTCCCCGCTCTGAGCCTCAGAGCCCAGAGCCGGTCACTCCAGTTTACTCGGCAGGGGGCAGGAAGAGGGGGAGGCGGGCAGGCCGAGTCTCGATTTTCAAGCCCCGCCCCTAGAACCAGGGAGGGGGCCCGAGGCCCGGTTCCCGCCAGCCCAGGGGCAGGCGGGAGCCTCGGATGGGGAAGAACTCCAGCAAGCAGACGGGCGGGCGCAGCGGAGGAGACCCACCTGGGCAGGGAGCTCGGCAGGGCCCTGCAGTCCACACTGGCCTGAGCGGGAGGGAGGGGCGCAGGCCCAGGTCAGGGAGGGGGCCAGCCTAGCAGGGGCGGGTGCCGAGAGCCTGGGGTCAGGGTTCAACATGCTCACTGGGAGTGCCCGTATGTGACTCAAACCTGGTGCCCGACCTCCTGGGGCAGGGGAAGGGGAGTCTCACTGGCTCTGTGCCGTCTCAGTGGGTGGGACGGACGGGGCGAACAGGACGAAGCAGAAGTCACAGAGGGGGCCCTGGCAGAGTGGGCAAGCCCAGGGTCAGAGCAGCGCCTGTGGCTGCCACATAGAGGTGCTGTTTAGTGACAAACGCCCAGAGTGGCAGAGGGAGGCCAGCGGGCACTTTCACTTTCTCAGCGAGGCCACCAGCTGCTTCCCCAAGCCTGCAGAAGCCCGGCCCCTTTGCAGCAGTGGCCCTGGAAGGGGCTACTCCACCACCCACTGTGCTCTCTGGGGGGTGCCCACCCTGGGAACAGGAAGTGGCAGCTTCCATTCCCGCTGTCTCTGCCCGCCTGAGGCCAGCCTGACCTGGCCCTTCCCACTCTGGGCTCCACACCCCTCTTCAGACAGGGAAGGTTCTCTCCGGCCTCGGCCACAGTCACCGCTGCCCGGAGCCCCTCCCTCCTGCTCTGCACCCACTCCCCTTCCTCCAGGAAGGCTTCCAGGCACCTCTCTAAGCGGGCAGCCCTCTCTCCTATCACAGCTCTGGGTGGCTGCCTTGCCACAAGCAAGGAGCGAGGTCCAAGGGAAATTTCCAGGCCTTAAGTCATCTCTGTGACCTCAGTGCCTGGCGCCCACCAGCTCTCCAGAGAGGTTTTCCCAATCCCCGAGGGCAGGCGCGGGGCAGGGGCTCTCTCTGGAGCGACTCCTCACCCAATAGCTCTTAGCACCACTGGGCATCATGTGACCCGCTGCACCTGGGCCAGGCGCGGGCCGGTGCTGCGACTTAAGTCCAGTCCCGGGCCCTGGAGCCCCTGTGGATGGCCAGCCACCGTCCCTGGCAGGCCTTGTCCTCCCCAGTCTCCCTCTGCCAGGAAGTCTGAGGGGCCCTGGCCACCCCCGCGCAGACCTGCCTTTGGAGTGGAAGTGGCGGGGCCCAAGGCCCAGGCCCAGCTCCAACCAAACAACGGAAGAGCCCGACCCAACACTCGTCCTCTGGGGCCGGTGCTGCCCATGTGGACACCGAATGGCTGAAGGTGAGCTCTGAGGGGCTGTCCAGTGTGGATCGGGTGGGGCAGGGGGCCTGTGTGCTCACCAGCCTCTCGGCCCAGGCCCGGAGACGCCACAGGAAGTGGGCAGGGGCTACATGTCCTGAAGACCACATCCGGAGCTCCGCTTCCACGGACCCACCTGCCTGAGAAAAACCTCAGCCGGCAAGACGGACACCAAGTGTGAACAGTGCATGTGGAGATGGGAACACACCTGGAGTGCACTAACACACACGTGGACCACATGGCACATACATGCCTAATGCACATGAACACGTGGTACATGCAAAACTATAGAACTTTAAGCCCGTGGAATACACAGTGCATACACGCAGAATACACATGGAACATAGATGTGAAATACATATGGACATGCATGGAAATCCCCACCGCCTGCACTGAGAGATAATACAGCAGGGAGGGCGTTTGCCTGGCACGCGGCAGACCCGGATTCAATCCCCGGCACCCCAGATCGTCCCCCGAATACCACCAGGACTGAGCCAAATGCAGGGCCAGGAGGAAGCCCTGAGTACCGTGAGGTGTGACCCGTCCCCCACCAAAAAACCATCACAACCCTGACCCTCTGACTCCCAGGGGCCGGCAGGTGGGCACAGGGAAAGGCACTCACCAGTCTATTTTCACGGGCCCCAGGGCTCCGCGGCCCTGATCTGGGCTGCAAGGGTCCCTGGCACACCTGTGCCCAGCACCCGCCCCTCCCATGTCCCGGCTCTCCTCGGAGACTCCCGGATAGGGCGCTGCCCTGAGCAGCAGTTTCAGTGGCCGCCCGGCAGACCCGTCGAGCAGGTCCCGCCCCGCCACCAAGACAGGGGCGCGAAGGAAGGAAGCAGAGGCGGCCCGTCCTTCCTCACTCTCTCGACCCGGAGGCCCTGGGAACCAGGTCCCTGACTTCACAGCTCCGGGTCAGCGCGGACGGTGACTGAGCCCCCCCAACAGGGAAGATCCGGGTCCCCCAGGCGCCAGCACTGAGGCGGTGTGAAGCAGGCCTTCCTGTGCCGCCCTCCCGCACTCCCTGCCTCCCTATAAATAGCTCCAGCCTGCCCATGCGGCCCACATGACCGCACCAGCCCTGGCCAGAATCCCCCACACTGGTGGACCTCGGCTCGGCACAGGCCGGAGGGCGGGTGGTCCCTGGTCTCTGATCATCTTACCTCGGAGAAGCCTGCTGTGATTTTCGCCAAGCCTTAACCTCAACTCCAGAGGGCCCACCCTCCCCCTTAGCCGCGCATCCTGGAAAGGTTTTCCTCCTTCAGGACGGACAGTGTGCCCTATGGAAGTGGGGGGAGAGCACAGGGGTCCAGTGCTGGCCTTGCACACAGCCAACCGGGGTTCAATCCGGAGCACAGAGCCAGGAGTAAGCCCTGAGCACCGCCAAGTGTGGCCCCAAACCAAAACAAACAAAATACTAAAAAGAAAAACATGCCCTCATCGTAGTACCCACTCAGACACAGGTCAGGACCTGGGGCTTCTGCGGTCAAAACTACCAGCAGCCTGACTGACAATCACACACGGCCTTTCCCTGAGCTGAAGCAGGGAGCAACAGCCAGGTAAAAAAAAAAAAAAAAAATCTCACTGCTTTGTCATTTCACAGATAATTAGGAGACAAAGGCCTGCGCCTGGCTCCGGGACAGGCAGTCCCGAGTGCAGGTGCTGGTGGCAGAAAAGCGCCTGCCTCACAGCCCGGGCCCCAAGTGGGGGGGTCAAGTGACAGTCGCCTGTGCTCTCGACTGACTACAAGTCTGTGCGCACAATCCTGGAGGCAGCCCACGAGCCGAGAGGTCCCCGGTCTCAGTCTCGGCAGACCCTAAGCCCTGCCAGGGCCGAGGAAGGCCCGGGGCAGTGACTCTGCTTCCGCCGATCCTGTCTGGCCAGACAAAGTCATAGAGTGGCGAGAAAGACCTCCGGGCACCTGAAGCGAAGCCGGCCGGCGTGGCCGTACCCAGGACCCAAGCTGCCCTAGCTGGGTCCCAGGAGGCGCAGCGACAGTTCCCCTTGACTTCCCGGCTGCCGGTTGTCCAGCCTGGCTGGCACTCCCTCTCGGGCACTTCCAATGGTTCCTGGCTGACCCGCCACCGGCGGGCGGCCAGCAGGGCCAGGGCGCCTCGGAAGGTCGCGGGGAGGAACACATGAACACACTGTCCCGAACACACTGGGGAGAAAGCAAAGTCCTGAGACGGCAGCGAGAGAAGATGGCTATCGTAAAAGTCACTTCAAGGGACCCGGGTGTCTTGGTGGCAGATGACGGGAGATTTCATTCCAGGGGGAGGAGAGAAATACTGAGGAGGGGGTGGGGGGACAATGGGGGCATAGGCGAGGGGAATCACTCTCGTGAGGCTGAGACATTGTATGAATAAAACGATTGTTAGCAGGATTAGAAATTAAAATAATAAAAATTAAGACTCAAGTCCTCTTATGTTGGAGAAAAACAAATCTAAAGTTAGTTTTATGTTTAGAAAGTGGTAACAATGGGGAAAAGGCAGAGTCCGAATGTGGGGTGTGTGTGTGTGTGAGAGAGAGAGAGAGAGAGAGAGAGAGAGAGAAACCCCCCAAACCCAAACCCAAAAACATCAGAGCAGGTGAGGAGGTGAGGAGCTGGGAAGCTCACTCTGCACAGCTGCCAGCAGAGCCCCGAGCAGGTGACCAGTAGGATGTACCAAGCGTGAGCACTTTCAGCGTGGAAGGGGGTCCTGGCCGCACTCCCCCCCACCCCGTGTGGGCAACCCCTGGCGAGGAGGTGGCTCGGATCACACCGGCCGCCTGCCTTATCAGCTCTCACGGCAGTTTCGGTGGCCTTGGGAAGGGCCAGGTGTTTGCTGTTCAACACTATCTAAAACGTGGATTTCAGAATCGGGTGCAATCGTTCCAAGACAGGAGGAGGGAAGGAAAACCAAACTCGACAAAGGAATCTGATGCCACCAGACAGGCACCGAGCGGGAGAAGATGACATTCTCCCCATCTGCCCCGCGAGGACGGCCAGACAGGTGCCCCGAGACTGGGGCACCTCAGGGAACCCTGTCCCTGGCTCTCCCGTGCGCCTCAATGCTCACCTGCCTCAGACCTAACGATTTCACAACTGCACCCAACCGTGCCAAGCAGCCCAGGCCCGCTGTCTAATCAATTAGTGGCCACGCCTCTCGGCTGGCTGATGTGGTAATTAAGGGAGAGACTTTTCTCCTTGGAATACAAGCACAGAGGGCAGGGCCCCGGTGGGCCTGACCCATTATGACAGTCGCTTCATTAGTGAGGACTGGCTGCCACCGCCACGGGGAGGGGAGCCCAGCTGAAGACGGGGCGTGCGCACAGGGCTGTCCCAGTAACCGATGTGGAGCCTGGTTTTTCCGCTGGAACACAAGAAATTTAGAAGTGGCCCAGGCAGGGCCACGATCCCAGAGGAGGGGGGAATTCCCCTGCTCTCTGTGGAACAGCAGCGGGCACTGAGGCAACGCTCTGCTCCAATCAAGGGCTGCAGCATCCCTGGGTCTACCCTGCACTGCATGTGGCATCTCAAAATGAACTCAAAATATCACAATGCTCCTAATTAAAAAAAAAAAAACAGATGCAAAGGTTGGAGAAATAGTACAGGGGTTAAGGCGCTTGCCTTGCACAAGGCTGACCCTGGTTCGATTCCTGGCACCACATATGGCCCCCTGGACACTGCCAGGTGTGATCCCCTGGCACAGAGCCAGGAGTCAGCCCTGAGCACGGCTGGGCAGGGCCCAAAGAACAAACTACACACAAAAGATAAAGGGGAAAAAAAAACCTCCAACAAGAGGAAAAGGGCACAGAAATGAAACCAGGAACACAAACTCAGGTTTGCTGAGATTCACGAAGGGCAGCCCCACACCCTTTCCTCCACTGCTCTCACGCAGCCTCACTCAGTGGCGCCGACGGCTCAGGGGAGCGTGAGCCGGACCTCAGGGACCCGGCCCGGAGACAGATGTGAAGCGAAAGCAGGACTCAAAAGGCAAACAGGAAGCAGCAGCCGGTGACAGCAGCAAGGGCCAGACGGAGGTCAGCAGCCAGGACTGAAGCGGCAGGCACAGAGGCTGGCACTCCTGCGTGGAGCTCGGCGCCCTCCCTGGGTGCACTCCTGTGTGAAGTGACAAGGCTCGACACCAGAGAACGTTGATGTGCGCAACTAAGACACACACACACACACACACACACACACACACACACACACACACACACCGTGCACACTACTGCTCATGGGCTCACAGATCCAGCTTTGCTGCTCCCACACAGTGCTTTTAAATCAAGGCTTCCCGAGGCTGGAGGTATAACACAGCGGGTAAGGTGTTTGCCTTGCACGCGGCCAACCCAGGTTCGATTCCCAGCATCCCATGTGGTCCCCTGAGCACCGCCAGGAGTAATTCCTGAGTGCATGAGCCAGGAATAACCCCTGTGCATCGCCGGGTTGACCCAAAAAGCAAAAAAAACAACAAAAAAAAGTCAAGCCGTTTTGAATAGTGGTGTCAAGTAATCAGACAGCTGGGTCTGTCACAAATTAGTAATGGTGCATTTGAACCAGATGACAGGTGTCAGCACCAACATTGCCCACACACATGCTTGGGATTGTGAAATTTCTTGTTCCTCAAGACTTTTCAGTAACCATTATTATTTTTAGGATTTCAGAACTTAACTTTTTGCATTTTGGTATGCTATTTGGCACATCAATTCTGCTCAAATTTCAATGTCCTGCACATAGTAACATCCTACACATTCTGTGATGGGTTCCGAATTGTTAAAGCTTTTCACTGAGTCGTATCTGTGTGGTCTGAAAACAAATTGGTTACAGGGGTTTCTGCTGTAATACCATCTGCATTTTGAGAAACCTTGTTTTCTGCAAAATCACACACTGAATTCACAAAATCGTGTATTAGTAGGGCTTGAGGGAGCCAGTGGGGGTAGAACATTCACTCAAACTCTGCAGTGTTGTAATTGGTGAATCAACCTATTTGGGGTGCAGCTTTGACTTGTGCCATGGTTTTCAATAAATTAACAGCTTTCACCTGAACTGTTGGTGCTTGAAGTGTGTTTTCTTCGGACACAGATGTCAGAGAGAGATTAAGAAAGGCCGTCTTCCCTGAAATTCACCTTTGACCTTCTGTGCTTATTTTACCTCTTTTTTTCTCCTTCCTTGTGGTCATCCCTTAAAGAGTTTGCTCATCTCAGACCTAAGTTCCCCCCAAAGAATATATCTCCATCAGACTTAAAATTTTTTCCCTGATAACTATTGTAGAAGGTTTTGGAAAAGGGGTTCAGTATACACACAGTGTATCACAGTGCCATCTCTTGCAAACAAGTCTATTCTGTCTTATGTTCTTCTCGTTATTTCTAATGTATCTAAATGTCAGTTTGAATTTTCTAAGCAGACACAATTAGGATAATGTTTTGGCTTCAAATATTGCTTTTCTCTTTTGTATACATTCATAGCTGTTTCCATTTGTTCCTAATTATAGCAACAAAATTATTCCGTTCTGAGGATAGACTAATAGTTACTGATGTCAGTGTTTCCAGTTTCCTTCATAAATTTGTAATGAAAACAACACAGATGTATTATTCCGTTAGTTGGACGTCCAGCACAGACCTCACTGGCTAAGATGAGTGTGACAGGGCTGTATTCCATTCTGGAAGCCCTAGGAGAGAATCCATTTCTTGGTCTAGCTTCTGAAGATTACCTGTGGTCCTGCGGGGAGGGCGGGCAGGGGGCACTCTTCCTCACTTCAGAGCCAGTGACGTCACATCTGTGACATCACATTGGTGTCTTCTCTGCTCCATTTCCTAGCTGATGGGGTCCTTAGGATACGGAGTGCCCTCTGAAATAAATCCCAGTATAATTTCCCCCTACCTCCCACACTGGGTTTTGAGTCCACCACCAGGCAGTGCTGGTAGGCGGCTCTCAGTGTTGCTATGGGAACCCTGCTGTGCCAGGGATGGAACCCAGGCTTCCTGCAAGCGAAACATGCACTCCAGCGCTTGGAGCTCTCTTCCCCCTTCTTGTTTTTAAGGTCAGTTGATGAGAGACCTAATTCCATCCACTTCCTTAATTCTTTGCCCTGTTTTAAAAAAACGTACTTGCAGACTGGATTTAGGTGAGCCAGGAAGTTTTCTGCATAGGCCAGTCTTAGGTTGTTGATAAACTTGTCTGGATGGCGACTCAGTGAACACCCTCACACGTTGATTTCTGTGCATCTCCTTCATTTATGGGTCATTTACTTTTCTTCCTCCTCCCCTTCCTCCCCGTCTTCCCCTCTCCCTGTCCCCCTCCCGTCTTCCTCCTCCCTTCTTTCCCGCTTCTTCTTCCTTCTTCTTTCTTCTTCCCCCAAAGGCCACCTACTTGATTGTGCCACTGGTGTCATACTCGGTGCACGCAGGGCAGTGCCAGGGATTGAACGTTCATGCTCATGTCTGCATTTCAAGTTTTTTGTAGTAGCGTCCCCAGGCCTTCTTGCTGTTTCCATATTGTCTGTTCACTCCTAAGCAGTGTCAGCCAGTTTGTGGGTTTAATGCTCAGACCGAGGGGTGCAGAACTACTCACGCCTGTGCTTCTGGGGCTCCCCTGTTGGTGCATGCGGACGCCAGGGCTACACCTGTACTCGAGATGTGGTGGCACGTGGAGCTGGGTTCGAACTTTTCATGCAGCCCTTACTCTCGAGCTCTCCCCGGCGTCGCCATTTTCTTACGTGTTTCACGTTCTCTTTCTGTTCCCCCCACCGGCAGTACAAACAGTCTACTACTAAATGCTTACAAGTCGTTGTCAAAGCCAGTTGCCAGAAAACTGTTAAGAGTTATGTCGGGTAGAGGCAGGCTGTGTTTGTGTGAGGGTGGGGGAGGGAGGTGGGAGGGAAACTGGTCATTGGTGGTAGGAAATAGACACTGATGGAGGGATGGGTATTTAATCTTGTGTGCCTGAAACCTGCTCTTTGTAAGTATGTATCTCTGGTGACTCAATCAAAAAACTAAAAATCAAGAAAAGATTTTTTTACAGAGTTAAGTTGGGGGCTGGAGTAATAGTCCCATGAATAGGGCGCTTGCCTTGCTCCTGGCAGACCTGGGCTTAATCCCTGGCATCGCATATGGTTGCCGGGACCTGTTCAGAGTGGTCCCTAAGCGCAGAGTTGAGTAAGCCCTGAGTACCACTGAATGTGGCCCCAGACAAACAAAAAGTTGCCTTAAGGTTGGCAGGACAGTGACCAGTTACAACACAGTGTCAGAGTCCCTAGTCTCTAGGGCTGTGTGAGCTGTAGCATTAAGGAATCTGGACTCCCGAGGATGGAGATACATTACCGCCTCCGGTCTGCAGTGTCGAAGTGTTTCACATGCTCGGTGACTCACAAATTTACGAGTCGTATGCTGGAAGCTAAAGGTCTGGCCTTGGAGTGGCTGTCGGGGCTCTGCCACTCCAGAATCCTCTTGAATTGGGCCCTTCTCCCCGCCAGCCAGCGCCTGCCAGCCTCAGGTGTTCCCTGGCTGCTGGCTCAAACCATGGTTTCCTCTACTTTTCAGGGCACCGGTATTGTTTTAGGCCCCACCCGAATGACCTCATCTCGCTTTGATGACGTCTGCAGAGATCCTGTTTCCTAATAAGGGCACATGCACGCAGGTGTTTGGACTTAGGGATTCAGCCTATCCACTTTGGGGAGCATAAGGCAGCCCCTGAGCGCCAGGGTGTGGGGTGTATGCTCAGCGTGCCCGAGGTCGCCGTGGGCAGCAGAGCCTGTCAGCCCTCGTGCTGTGTCTTTTCAGATGGGGCGCCCGAGGGGCGGGTGGCATGCTGCCTGCCTGTGGTGGCAGTGTTTAGTTTTCAGTTTGGGGCACTGTTGGTTGGAAAGGAGTTCGGATCTGTACTCGGTTTGCACCTGAATTCTGGACAGATTAGTGAGTTTTGTAAGTTCGTCTCTAGATACACCCAGCAGTGGCAGATTTCTTTCACTTTCTCTGCAAGCTTCTCCTCTCTGATGGGACTTTTGGACTTTTCTCCAGGACTCTAGGAGGTGATGTTATTTGACCGCTGTTTCCTCAGGCCCAGCCAGAGGAGACGTTATATGCTGCAAGTCAAAACCCATCTTTCCTCTCTTGCAGAGAAGCATAGTTTCCTTCTGTCTTCTCGCAGTGAGCCCCAATCACCATGCTCGCCTTCCTTCTGCATTTTGCCGCTCCAGCCAGCCTGGCTGCCATAAAATTCAGTGCTCAGATGGCAACTTCCTGGGCAGCATTGTCTTTAAAAAAATATTTCTCCCCATTTTAATTATCATTTGTTGGGATGTCTAGGATCCACACGCTTGGTTGTTGTACACTAGTAGTCGCATTTGCTGTGGGTGCCCAGGATTGTGTGCTACAGTGTGGGGTGGTGCCTGGCCTTGAGTTTTGTCACCTCAGATCTGTGTGATGGGTTCTTTTCTGAGCCACATTCTTGCATCCCCCTCGACACTTCAGCCAGGAGAAGATGCATTTGAGGTCAGTCAGGGACCACTTCCTCACTCGCAGCTGCCCAAGAAACATGCATAGGAAGCGATTTGCTTAAGTTTTTTTTTTATCAGCTGCAGATGGAAAACCAAGGATGATGGATCTGCTAGAAAGAGCATCAGTCACCGAGCGTGTTCATGGAAGCAGTTCGTACAGGCAGGAGTGCTGGACACACCTGTCTGGAACGTCAGGGCTTGGGCACATCAGTGAGATAGGATATTTGCCACCTTCAAAGTCTGTAACTGTAACTGTACCTCATGGTGATTCACTAATAAAAAATAAAAAAAAATCATTGGAGGAACATTTAATCTTACACTCACAGTATAGTAAGTAGGTGAAGGGATACCGTGTGCTTAGCGTGTGAACCAACAATAACAAATGTGTAAGCATCAAGTATATGCTAGGAGTTAATAGTATTTACAGTACTTTTTTTTATAATGTGCAACTTCTGTTCTTCATACTTGGGAATTTTCACTCTTCTGTAATCTCTTTATCCCTTTTCTGCTGCTTTCCTGCTTTTCTCTCATCTAAGTCCCTTAGTCCAGAGACTGACTTAGGGGCATGGCTTATATTCCCTTATTTAGTCAAAGTGATACCCTTTTTCCTTCTGACAGTGAGCAGATGAAATTGGTGGATTTGATTGGAATTTCTGTGTAAGCCAGTGAGGAGGGTCCCCCAGCTCCTCCACTGTGCACACCCTGGGTGGTGTTGTGGGCAGGCACTGAATTGGGAAACAGGATACGCAGATTTGAATTCCCATTTGCGATTTACTGATCTTGGGCTCCCATCTTCTGTCAGCAACGTTCCCCTAGAGTTCCTCGTGAGTCTGATTTTCTCAGCTTCTGTAAGATCTTGGAGATTTTTCACATTTTACAGAAGGAAAAACTACTTGGAAAAAACAGTTTTATCCAGGTTAGCGAACTAAGGGCAAAGCCAAGTCAATCTGATTGTTTCTTTATCTCTATTAAAGAGACATTATCTTTTTATTTGCTCTGGTTTGCCGGTAGGACCTTTGCTCTTTGCAACTGTGTGGGTACATCAGGGGTGGTACATCAGCCGTATTTTAATTTTTTTTTTTTAAGAATTGATTAGATGGTTTATTTATTTTTTTTTCTTTTTCCGTTTTTTATAATTTTATTTATTGAATCACCGTGAGAGCAGTTACAAAGCTTTTGGGTCTAAGTCTCAGTCATACAATG
>JAOXYA010011741.1:0-13963 GCA_028565675.1 Sorex palustris | reverse complement strand
AGCATGATACTTTCCATGTTGTACCACTTGTATGTAAATTTCATGACTTCATCTTTTCTAACAGCTACATAGTACTCATTGTGTAGATGTACCAAAGTTTCTTTAACCAGTCATCTGTTCTCTGGCACTCAGGTTTTTTTTCCAGATTCTGGCTATTGTAAAGAGGGTACAACGGATACTTTTCTATGCCTTTTACTCATGTGCCAGTGTTTTCCCGCAGACATCAGGAACAGACCCCTCACGTCCTGCCAACTGTACCTTCCATCTTTTTTTTTTTTTCTGGTCTTTTGGTTTGAGTTTTGGTCTTGGGCCATACCCAGTAATCACTCCTAGAGATGCTGGGGATTGAATGGGGACTCCAGCATGCAAAGAAAGCAACTCTAGCCCTTTGAGTCATTTCTCCACCCCCAACCGCACCTTTTAGAAGTGGTGGCAAGTGGGTACAATCGTGATGGACCTGATATTGGAGTTATGTGCCTGAGAAATCATCATTAACAGTATTGTGAATCACAGAACCTCAATTTTTTTTAAATGAAATAAGTGTGACCAGAGTGATAGGACAGCAGGAAGGGCATTTGCCTTAAACACAGCCAACCAGTGTTCTATCCCCAGCATCCCATATTGTCCCCAAGCACCAAGAGTGATTCCTGGATGCAGAGCTAGGAGGGAATAACCCCTCAGCATCGCTGGCTATGACCCCAAAAGCCAAAATAAATAATTAAAAAATTTTTTTTCCTTTTTGGGTCACACCCAGCAATACTCAGGGGTCACTCCTGGCTCTGCACTCAAGAATTACTCCTGGCAGTGCTCAGGGGACCATATGGGATGCCGGGGATTGAACCCGGGTCAGCCACATGCAAGGCAAACACCCTACCCACTGTGCTATCCGGCCCCAACAATTTTTTTTTTGGCTTTTTGGGTCACACCCAGCGATGCACAGGAGTTACTCCTGGTTCATGCACTCAGGAATTACTCCTGGCGGTGTTCGGGGGACCATATGGGATGCTGGGAATCGAACCTAGGTCAGCTGCATGCAAGACAAATGCCCTACCCGCTGTGCTATTGCCCCAGCCCAACAATTTTTTTTTAAATGTGGCTTCGGGGCCAGAGACAGAGCAGAGCGGTAGATCACTCGCCTTGTGCATGTAAAGCCAAGAGTTTGACCTCCAGAACCACTGAAAGACAAAATACCAGACCAGCACTGAAACATAAGCAGACGCACGTCTGTGCCCTCAGAGCCCCTGATTTAGCGGTTTTCCCTTTTCCCACCCTGCCTCTTCTCTTCACGGCTGCTGCAGTGACCAGGGGTGGGGAGGGGAGGGGGCACCCTGCCTGACCATGGTGCTCTCACCTCTCCCACCAGCAGTGCTCCCTGAGCTGCTCTCCCCCAGCTGTGCTGCCTGTACCCGGGCTTGCCAGGTGTCGCACTTCTACTTGAGGCTCTCAGGTTCTGGTCCTCACATAAGTGCTCGCCACAGCCAAACCCCTTTCCGTGATGCTTTTGCACCAGGTGGCCGCATGACGGACACACTCACAATGCTAGGGGTGCTGGACAGCAGAGCTGCCAGGATCCGATACCCAAGTCTCTAGGATGGTGCTTTGGCCCATGTGGGATGCTGAGAGTTGAATTTGGGGCCATATGCTTGCCAGGCAGGCACTCATCAGCTCCAGTGCTAGTGCTGTGGGCCCGCCATGAATCCTCAGGTTGGCCGCTGCTGCCCGTGGACCTGCTGTCCTCCTCCTTTCTCTCTCTCCCCGCCCAGGAGGAAGACAGTGACAGCGAGTGGCAGCGGCTGCTCGAGACCTCTGAGCCTGTCCCCATCCAGCTGAAAGCCCCCCTGACGCTCGTCTGTAACCCCGACTTCTGCCAGCACCTCCAGAATCAGCTGCAGGACACGGCAGAGCAGGTGAAGTCAGAGCGAGGCCCCAGAAGGCCCTGTCCAGCAAAAGGAGAAGGAAATGGTCCCTTTCCACTCACTGCTGCTCGTTCAATTTAAGGGGATTTGCCAGCCTTCTTTCTTTCTTTTGTTGTTGTTGTTGTTGTTGTATTTTGTTTCGGAGCAACACCCCATGATGCCCAAGGCTTACTCCCAGTTCTGCACTCAGGAATCTCTCCTGATGGGCTCAGGGGGACCATATGGGATGCCGGAGATTAAACCTGGGCCAGTGGTGTGCAAGGCCAGCGCCCTCCCTACCCACAGTAGTCTCTCTGGCCCCTGTTTTAATTAGTTAATTATTTATTTATTTTTGCTTTTATTTTGGGGGGTCACACCCGGTGATGCACAGGGGTTACTCCTGGCTCATGCACTCAGGAATTACTCCTGGTGGTGCTCAGGGGAACCATAAGAGATGCTGGGAATCAAACCCAGTCGGCCACATGCAAGGCACAGCCCTCCCTGTTGTGCTGTCGCTCCAGCCCCCTGTTTTATTTTTTGAGCCAGATCCACCAGTACACCGGGTCTCCTCTCAGCTCTTTGCCAAGGATGGAGCAGGGCTGTACTCGGCCTGTTAGTACTCTCCCCTGCCCATCAACTTCATTTAGAAACTCAGCGAGGACAAACCTCAGATTGCTCTTTTGGAAAACAAAACTATCCATCTAGAACAGGAGTCCACCAAAAATAATTTTTTGAGAGAGGTTAGGCTATACCCCACAGTGTTCAAGGGCTATTCCTGACTCTGCTCAAGGAACTTTGTGGTCCAAGGACTGGGTTTACAGCCACTGCAGCCACTGCAGCCATGCGCAGGGCAAAAGCCTTATCTCCTGCACTCTCTTTCTCTCTCTGGCTTTATAGGTACTATGGGCTTAGAGGCCCAAGTGGAAGCTGTTATAAATGATTGGGTTTTTTATTTGTGTTTGGTCCACACCCAGCGATGCTCAGGGGTTACTCCTGGCTCTGCACTCAGGGATCACTCCTTACAGTGTTTAGGGGACCATATGGGATGCCGGGATCAAACTTGGGTTGGCTGCCTGCAAGGCCAGTGCCCTACCTGCTGTACTATGCTCCAGCTCCTATTATAAATAGTTCTTATGAGGTCAAAATAAAGAAACACCAAAATAGCTATTTCTTAGGATAAGAGAAAACACAGTTCCACACATCTTTATTGTGATTTACTTGCCATAGAGGAGATTGTTTAAGGGTCACAGCGGATAGGGTGCTTGCCTTGCATGCGGCCAACCCGGATTTGATTCCTGTCACCCCCTATGATCCTCCAGGCACCACCAGGAATAATTACTGAGGGCAAAGCCAGGAGTTACCCCTGAGCATCACTGAGTGTGCCCCCACCCAAAAAACAAAAAAGAAAATTCTGTTTAAGGGGTAACATTTTAGGTAATTGGCAGAGGGGACTGGCCTGGGTGTGAGTCTGGCCCTCCCGGTTCATCTTCCCAGTCCAGTGTCCCCTGATCCTGATGGCCTTCTGGGATTTAGACTCCCTGAGGCCCAACTCCCTGGGGAGTCTGGAGCTTGGGGCCCCTGCCTGTCCTCTGTCCTGACTGCTGTGTGTGCCTATGTCACCAGATCCTCAAGGGTGTGCTGGAGGGAGCGGCCCAGATCCTCCCGGCGCTCCGCGTCCTGAGCAGTCTGCTGGCCAGCAGTGCCGACTCGGCGCTCTTGTACCCCTTCTGCCGTGAGGTGGGGCTCCCGGAGCTGCTGCTCAGCCTCCTCAAACACAGCCAGGAAAGCAGCAGCATCCAGCAGGTGGGTACCAGGCCGCACCTGGGGGCTCGCCCGCCTGCCTGCCACAGCACTGCCTCTGCCACTTGCCCTCTCTTTTTTTTGCTCCACCTCTTCCCCTTCTTCTTTCTCTTCCTCCTTCTCCTCCTCCTGCTTCTCCTCCTCCTTCCTTCTTTCTTCTTCTTCTTCTTCTCTCTTTTTTTTTTTTTAACATTGGGGCCACACCTGGCAGTGCTCAGGGCTTATTCCTGGCTCTATGCTCAGGAAATCACTCCTGGTGGTGCTCAGGGAGGCTCTAAGGGGTGCCTGGGATCGACCTTGTGACAGGTAAGCATCCTCCCTGCTCCACTAGGGTACTGGCCTAATCCGATGCCTTCTGAGGCCCGCTGACCAGGTCTGTCCTGAAAGCCAACTGGGTGCGGGCCCAGGACGGGACTATATGGTATGCCAGGGATAGAACCCAGGTCGACCACATGCAAGGCAACCCACTGTGCTATTGCTCTGGCCCCCAGCTTTGAACCTTTAAATGTGTTTAGAAAAGAATCGGGACTTTTCTTGGGGTGGGACACACCCAGCAGTGCTCAGAATTTACTCCTGGCTCTGCACTCAGGTATCACTCTTGGCAAGCTTGGGGGACCCCTGTGGGATGCTGGGAACCGAACCCAGGTTGGCCACATGCAAGGCAAGCCCCTCCCCGCTGTACTGCCACTCCAGCCCCTCATTTGAGTTCCTTTGAGAAACCAAACTTGCCACTCCCAAATGCAGATCGGCCAAGCAAGACCCCTTTCAGCTGTCCGTTGCCTGAGGACGTCCCCTCCGACTCCCCAGCCTCCTCCTCTGGGTTCGCCTTGCTGGGGCCTGCTCTGCCTCTTTACTGCCCTTCCCGCTCTTCCTCTCCCGCCCCCACCTCACCTGACTCTCTGTCCTCCTTCCTGGCAGCAATGCTGGTACGGCGGCCTCTTAAGGGACCTGCTGGCTGCGATCCAGGCCTACTTCGCCTGCTCCTTCAATCTGGAGAGGAACCAGACGGGGGACAGGTGGGACAAGAGGCAGGGCTACCCTGCTGTCCAGACTCAAGCATCTGCCCTCATAGTCCCCATACCCCCAGTTCGGGAGCAGCTGAGGGGGTCAGAACCGTGGGCCCTGACAGGTTCCGCTGATTGACCCTTCGGGGTCCGACTAGTCTTATGCTTGTTTTTGGTTCGGGGAACACATCCAGCTGTACCTGGCTCTGCACTCAGGGATCACTCCTGGCTGGCTCAGGGGACCATGTGGGCTGCCCGGGATTGAACTTGGGTTGGCTGCCTGGAAAGCGAGTGCTCTATCTACTGTACTATTGCTCCGGCTCCCTAGTTAGGTTTTTTTTTAAAAGATTAGTTTGTTTTGAGGCCACACCCAGAGTGGTCAGGGGTTACTCTTGGCTCTGCACTCAGGAGTGACTTCTGGTGGGCTTGGGGGTCGTGTGGGATGCTGGGGATCGGACCCAGGACAGTCACGTGCTAGGCAGGAGCCCTACCTGCTATACTATCGTTCTGGCCCATTGACTTGTCCTTGTTTTGGTTTTTTGTTTGTTTTGGGGTCACACCTGGCAGTGCTCAGGGTTTAGTCCTGGCTCTGCACTCAAGGATCTCTGCTGGCTGGGCACAGGGGACCCTCTTGGATCCCAGGGATCGAACCCAGGCCAGCCACATGGAAGGCAAGTGCCTTACCCACTGTATATTGTTCTGGCCCCCAACTAGTGTATTTAAGGATCCTGAGGTACCATTCAGCCTGTTCCATAAGAACTTCAGGTTTTAGGGTTCAGCCATCAGTAGGTCCCTCGTGGACAGATGAGGAGGGACCGAACAGAGAGGGGGTGGCACAGAAGGGCTGCAGTGTGTGGGGAAGGCCGTGCCAGCGAGCAGTGGGGTGGAGGGTGTGCAGGCGTTCCTCTGCCCGCCAGGGCCATGGGCTTTTCACTAAGAAAGGAGAAGAAACTTGGGGCCCCTCTTTCTCCCTCAGCCTGCAGGTATTCCAAGAGGCCTCCAGTCTCTTCCTGGACCATCTGGGGAAACTCCTGGCCCAGCCCGACGACTCGGAGCCAGCTCTGCGGAGGGACAGCCTCCTGGTAACCTGCTTTCTGTCAACTGCCACCTGGCTCTGTCACCCCTTTCCTTAGGGCTGCCGAGGGTGGGGTCAGGGACAGATGACACATTGGCAGTGCCCGCAGTGAGCCCTATGCCGCCTGAGGGAAGGAACAACTCCATTGTGAAGGGAGCAGGGGCAACAGAGAGATGGAAGTTAGCAGGTCTGAGACTGGGAGGGCGGGGCTGGAGAGACAGGACGGCGGGCAGAGCACTTGCCTTGCACGTGGCCAACCCAGATTCGATCCCCAGCACCCTGTAACGTCCCCCGAGCACCACCAGGAGTTATCCCTAACTCAGAGCCAAGGTCAGCCCTGAGTAGAACCAGGTAGCTCTGTAGCAGTGTCCTCCTGTTATTCATTGATTTGCTCGAGCAGGCCCAGTAATATCTCCATCATTGTGAGACTTGTTGTTACTGTGTTTGACCTATCAAATACGTCACAGGGAGCTTGCCAGGCTCTGCCGTGCAGGTGAGAGACTCGGTAGCTTGCTGGACTCTCCGAGAGGGGCGGAGGAATTGAACTTGGGCTGGCCTGGCCGGCCACGTGCAAGGCAAACGCCCTATAGCTGTGCATCGCTCTAGTACCTGAGTAGAACCAGGTGTCACCCAAAAACCAGAAAAAAGGAAAAAAAAAGTCACGGAGAGAGCCCATGGAAAGTTAACATGAGATCCCAAAGGTTTCCTGGAGAAGACAGGCTCAGGGCCACACAAAGCGTCAGAGAAGGAGGAATCTATCGCCAAGCGATTGGAAGCGGAAGTGGAAGGTTGCCTGGTGCTTCTGGTGGGACAGTGGGGAGGATGTGGCAGGCTAGATGCAGCCTATACGTGCCCCGCAGCCTGAAACAGGATGCCCATCTCCGGAAGCAGTGGTGGAGGTGTTTCTCTCTGGAGAACTTAGCAGATCTGCCTGCTTCCAGCCTCGTTTGTCCTGTGAGCCAGGCGAGAGGAGGAAACAGGGGTCACTGAGTTTTTTTTGTGTGTGTTTTGGTTTTATTGGGACCATACTCTGTGATGTTTAGGGGTTACTCCTGGCTCTGCAGTCAAGGAATTACTCCTGGCTTGGGGGGCCCATATGGGGTGCCGGGGATCAAACCTGGCTGCATGTAAGCCAAACATCCTACCTATACTAACGCTTTGACTCCTGGGTCTCTGAGTCATGACTGCAGCTCTCTGAGAGAGAGGGATGGGCACAGAAGGGAACAGTGGCTACACTGTCACACTGGCCATTCTGGGTCCCTTAAGATCTGTTCCTGTCAACTTCAACAAAAAATTGTTGGAGGGGTGGTCGGTGGAGAGAGAATACAGTGGTGAGGCTGTTTACTTGCCTTGAATGCGACTGACTTGGACTCGATCCCTGGCTCTGCATATGATCCCCTGAGTCCTGCCACGAGGGTTGTTTTTGTTGTGTTTGTTTATTTTGGGGGGCTGGGAGTGGGGGAGGGAAGCACACCCAACAATGTTCAGGGGTTACTCTTGACTCTGCACTCAGGAATTCTTCTGGCGGGGACTATATGGGATGCCAAGGATCAAACCCAGGTCAGCCGCATGCAAGGCAAAGGCCCATCCCGCTGTACTCTCGCTCTGGCCCCAGGAGGGTTGTTTTGGTGGGTGGTCATACCCAGCATTGCTCAGACTTACTTCTAGCTCGGCACTCAGAGACCAGTTCTGGTGGAGCTCAGGGGAACCAATGTAGTAGCAGGGGTTGAGCCCCGGTCCACTGAGTACAGGCATACACCCTGGCTGCTGTCCCATCTCCCCAGCCTCATTCCTGCCTAGCTCACTTTTCGTTCCGTCCCTTCAAGATCGAGCACCTGTTCAGCATCCCCCACTCCTTCAGGTCAGGAAAGTTCTTTTCTGCTTCGGTTTGGGGCTATACCCAGTGGTACTTAGGGACTACTCCCTGGCTCTGCCCTTAGGTTCAGGGACCATGCACGTGCAGAGGTCAGACCCAGGGTTCCACATACAGTGCCTGTGCTCTGCCCACTGAGATCTTTCTGGCACAAGCCAGGAAGCTTTCTTTACACATCTGCCTTGCGGCTCACAAGGCTGATGCTTCTCAGCTGAATCTATGCCATGTAAAGTTGGGAGTCGATATTCTATGACCCAAAGTTCTGGCTCAGTCAGACTGGGCTGGGACTCAGAAAGTCCCCAGGAAGTCTTATCCTCAAGATCTAGAAACAACTTTTGGAGGAACATCTTGTGAGGGAACAGCTGACCAGAGACGGGGATGGATACCTCAAATTTTGATCTTGAACTATGAAGGCAATTCAGAGGCGTTTTCTGGGCTAGGAATACTAGTAATTAAAATGCTGACCCCATTTTTTTTTAATGTCTGAGAGGGGTGGGTGTTCTACACCTGACGGTGCCCAGGGGACTTCTAGCAATCCTTGGGGGTCCATGCAGTGTCTGGGATGGAATCTAGTTAGCTGCAACATTCAAGACAAGGCAAGTGTTTCCCGCTCCTACACACTGCACCCCCTTGCTCCCCAATCTCTCCAGTCCTAGATCCCATTTTTTTGTGGTTTTTGTTGGTTTTGTTTTTGCCTTTCTCAGGAGTCTCGGTCCTTCCCTGCCATCGGTTGATGGCTGTGTGTCTGTGTGTGTGTCTCCCACAGTGCTTTGCTGTCCTGTGCGAAGCCATGGATGGCAATGGTGGGGCCATTTCCAAAGCCTTCTACGCCAGCCTGCTGAGCTCACGGCACGCCGTGGTGGACGGGCTTCTGCACGGCCTGACGGTTCTACGGCTGCCCTCCCACAGCCCGCCAGGTAGCCGGCGCTTTGGAGAGCCCAGTCCTCTGCCCGGGCCGCGGCCCCGGTCCCCCTGCCGCTCACCCTGCCGTTCTCCCCAGAGCACCAGCCCCGGGCAGGTCCCATGGCCGGGCGCTGACAGCACGTGTGGGCACCGGCGTGAGCCTGCCTGGGCCCCGGCCCCTGCTTCTTGGCCTTTCTCCCTAGGAGCCCCCCAGGTGAGCCAGCCACCGCGGGAGCAGAACGAGGACCTGCAGGCCACATTTTCCACAGTGCTGGCGGCCGTGTGCATGGCTCCGGTGGGGATGCCCGGCTGCCTGGAGGCCAAAGAGCAGGTGGGAGCCTCGTGGTGGGGTCTGGGCACGGGGGCCCCAGGCTCAGGGGGAGGCCTGTCTGCCTCCCGACTCCATGATTCCTCCCTGTGCCCCTTGGAGGCCCTGAGGTAGCCAGCACTGTTGTAGGCTGAAGCCCGCACGTGAGAGCGATGCCCATGCTGCCAGGGCACAGGGTGCTGGAGGGACGCCTCCCTTAGCCTCAGGGCCAGAGCCCGGAGGCCTTTTTCTTTTTTTTTTTGAAAGCTTGTTGATGTAAGGTTTTGTGCATGATGTGGGGTTTTGCGCATGCATGTTTGGGGGACTGTTTGAGGCGTGGGGATAGAGCCAGGGCCGACTGCGGGCAAAATAAGGCTGACCCCATATTCTGGCTCTTGGCCTCTCCAGCTCTGGCTTTTTCCCTCCCTGCCCATAGACCTCAGGCTGCAGTAGGACCTTGAGTGTTCTTGGGAAAGCGGGTGGAGGCTGGGGGCAGGTGAACCGCAGGGCCATCGAGAGTCCTGTTGAGTCAGGGACTGAGAGCCGCGGCCGTGCCTGTAGATCTCGCAGTACGTGGCCGAGCAGCTCACGGAAGACGGCAGCCTGCTGAGGGCATCCCTCATCTCCGGCCTGCAGCATCCTGTCCTGTGCCTGCCCCTGCTCAAGGTATCACGCCTGTGCCCGTGAGCCTCACCCGGGACCAGAGGAGACTGGACCCCCCCCCCCCAGGAGGGCCCCTTTCTGCTTTTATTTTATTTTGAGTTTTCAGGCCACACCTGGTGATGCTCAAGGGTTATTCCTGGCTCTGCCGGAAGGGATCACTCCTGATGGAGCTTGGGGGGAACCATATGGGTGCCAGGGATCGAACTGAACCTGGGTTCGATGGAAGAATCCTGTTGCCTTGGCATGTGCCGACCTGCGTTTGAGCCCTTACGGCCCCCTGAGCCCTGCAAGGAGTGATCCCTGAGTGCACAGCCAGGAGTAACCCCTGAGCATCACCAGGTGTGCCCCCCCCAAAAAAAACCCCAAAAAGGCAAACACCCTCTCCATTGTGCTGTTGTTCCGGCATCCCCTCTCTGCTTTAAAATCAGGTGGAATTGTGGTTCGCCCACCCCCACCTGACCAGAATCTCCTGTCTCTGCTGTCCCCGAGGAGTCCTGGTTGTTCCTGGCCCAGAAAAGCAGGGACACTGGGGGTGCGGAGAGGCTCACCTGCCTCTGTCCAGTCTGCCCTTTGGCAGCAGGGGGTGTGTTGGGGGGGCACCCTGCCTCAGGGGAGACTCCTCTCCTCTTAGGTCCTCTACTCCTGCTGCCATGTGAGCGAGCGCTTGTGCCAGCTGCTGGCTCAGGACCCCCTGGCCTGGGAGTCCCTACTGCAGTTGGTCCAGGGTAAGGTAGGTCATGTGTGCCAGTGGGCTCAGGGGGTAGGTACAGCGGGGTACCCCTTCTTTAGCGGCCACCCTGATGTCTCTGCCTTTCTCTGCAGGTAAAGATGATGGAGTGCGAAGAGTCCATGGAAGCAACCCTCTACCTCTTGACCCTGCTGGTCATCCGGCTCCAAGATCTGCCTTCTGGGTGAGTACGGCAGTAGGTGTCTCCCCGGCCCTCCAGGAACAGACCGTGTGTGTGTGTGTGTGTGTGTGTGTGTGTGTGTGTGTGTGTGTCCTCCTGGCGGGGCGGGGCCGCCATCTCAACCATCTCAAGCCATCTCCCCTTCCTGATGGGCGTGTGTGTGTGTGTGTGTGTGTGTGTGTGTGTGTGTGTGTGTATGGGCATATGTGCATCCTCTGGGCAGGTGTGTGTGTGTGTGTGTGTGTGTGTGTGTGTGTGTCCTCTGGGCAGGAGTGTGTGTGACCTCCAGATGGGCCTGGGGCATCTCTGGCCGTCCTCCCTTCCAGAATGGAGAAGTTGGGTCCTGAGATTGCCACCCTCTTCACCCGCTCACCTGTCGTCTCCCTCGTGGTGAGCTCTCAGCCTTCCTCTCGGGACAGGGGACGGGGGTGCTGGGTGGCGCAACCTCTCGGACTGACCCCCTTGCCCCCTGCTCCCCCAGAACGCTGCCGCCTGTCTCCTGGGCCAGCTGGGCCAGCAGGGCGTGGCCTTCCACCTGCGACCTGCCGAGTGGATCGCCGCGGCCACGCACGCGCTGTCGGCCCCCACGGAGGTGAGGGGTGCCCCAAGCTGGAAGGCCAGTGTCTGAGGCGCTGGGAGTGGGCGGGGCTACCCCAACCCAATCCTCATGCTCTGTGAGGGCCATGGAAGGCGCTTCCAGAAGTGCGGCCTCCACTTCTGATGCTCTCCCTTTGTTTCCTTTTATTTTTTTTAAATTTATTTAGATTATTTGAAGTGGGGGATGGGGGTGGGGGGTGGGTTGGGGGGGGCACACCTGTCAGTGCTCAGGGGTCACTCCCAGCCGGGCTTCAGGAGACCCGGTATTGCGGGCCGAAACCGTTGTCCACGTGAAAGCAAGTGCCTTAACCCCAGGGCTCGCTTGCTCTCTCCAGTGCCCTGCTTTGAAAAAGGACATTTTATTCGTTTTGGTCTTGGGGGCCATCCCCAGTAGTGCTCGGGTTGAGGGGGGGGCATTTCTGGGCCAGGACTCAGGAGAGACCCCTGCATGGTACCGAACCTTGACTGGGCTCAGTGGCACGCAAGGACCTTTCGTGCTCTCTCTCTTGCCTGCCATTGGAACATTATTAAGTATTTTGATTTGCAGGCTACTCCTGGATAGTGCTCAGAGCCAGCTCCCAGCAGTGCTCGAGGGATCATCCTGTGCCAGTGCTTAGAGGCCTCCTGCCTTCAAAGGGCACGCTTTTGCCATTGAGCTCTTTCACAGGCCCTGCTCCTTTGGGGGCGGGGGGGGGGCACACCCACTATGCTCAGAGCTTGCTCCTGGCTCTGCACTCAGTGATCACTCCTGGCTGTGCTCCAGGGACCATGTGGGGTTCCAGGGATCAAACCCTGGTCAGCCTCATGCAAGGCAAGCGCCCTACCTGCTCAGCTATCACTCTGGCCGGGCCCTGCTGCTTTAAGCTTTAAAAACAAAGGGTACGGGGCCTGGAGAGATGGTTACAGTGGGTAGGGGCAATTGCCTTGCACACAGCCGGTCCGGATTCCATCCCCGACATCCCATATGGGCCCCTGAGCACTTCCAGGAGTGATCCCTGAGTGCAAAGCCCAGAGTCAGCCCTGAGCATCACCAGGTGTGACCCCAAAAAACAAATATAAAATAAATATATATATATATATTTTTTAAACTTAAGTGGGTAGAGGAGGGAATAAGTCTCGCGCTCTCCCATTGCCTCCTGTCTGTGACAAGCTCTTCCTGCCGTCTGAGCGCCGAGCGCTGCGTGCACGGGCCCCAAGGCCCCGCTCTCCTCTCGGCCCCTACCTGCTGGCTTCCTCCCGCCAGGTCCAGCTGACTCCACCGGGTGGCTGTGGCTTCTACGACGGCCTCCTTGTCCTCCTGCTGCAGCTCTTCAGCCAAGAACAGGTACATCCCAAAGTGGTGAGAGAGAAATTTGGTGTTTGCAGGTGCCAGGGATCAAACCCCAGTCGGCCACATGCAAGGCAGGCGCCCTACCCTCTGTACTCTGGTGCTGGCCCAATTTGTGTGTGTGTGTGTGTGTGTGTGTGCATGCGCACATGCTTTTTGGGTCACACCTGGCAATGCACAGGGGTTACTCCTGGCTCTGCACTCAGGAGTTACTTCTGGCGGTGCTCAGGGGACCATATGGGATCCTGGGAATCAAACCCAGGGTCAGCTGCAAATGCTCTACCCGGTGTGCTATCACTCCAGCTGCCCAATTCTTATTCTTAATTTGTTTGGATTTTGGAACCACACCCAATGGTACCCGGGGACTATTCCCGGCTCTGTGTTCAGGAGTGAGCCCTGGTGGTATTCCAGGGACCATATGTGGTGCTGGGGATCACACTAGGGTCAGTGGCATGCAAAGCCTTGACTCCTGTACTGTCTCTCTGGCCCCAAGCTGTCTTATTTTCACCCTGCCCCTCCCCTTTGTGACTTCCCTGGTGCCTGGGGTCCCACTCCCCCAGGTGTGGCGGTCACCCATTTCCTGGCCGGACCCCCTGGGGGCTTCACATCAGGTGATGGTACTGGCACTACTCCCCTTTTATTGTGGTGTGGGGTCTCCAGGGGGCTGCTCTTTCTGGCTTTGTGCCGGGGTATGGGGCAGGGCGCACACATCTGCTCACCAAAGGGCACGCTTTTTGGCAGTTCAGCTCACCCGGAGTCACACCTCTGGTGTCGGTGGAACCAGGAGTCACTCACAGTGCTGAGGGGTGGGGGTGGGGGGTTCACCGGTGACGGCTGAACTTCCAGACCCGACACCAGTGACCAGGACCATGCTTGGCACATGTGCTGCATCAGGGATTGAACTCGCCGTTGCCTACTGGCAAAGAAACCCGCCAATGCCCCGCCTGACTCCTTGCTCTGGGCTATCAGTATATTCCCTACGCGTGTGGGGTTCCAGGGAATCAAACCCAGAGACTCACACAGGCAGGGCAAGTACTCCACTAGCCGCTAAGGGTTCTCTCAGGAGCTGCCGCAAAGCTGTCCCTTCTGGGTTTCAGCAGACGTGCACAGGGCAGGTTGGGAGGTCAGGGGTCGAAAACATGATAGGAAAGGGAAGTTGGGCAGACTGGAGAGAGAGTGCAGCGGGTAGGGTACTTGCCTTGCTCGTGGCTGACCCAGAACCCCATATGGTCCAGGATTGCTCTCTGAACACTAAGTCAGAAGTAAGCTCTGAGCATCACTGGGTGTGGCCCCAAAACAAAAACAACAGGACAGAAAGGGAACCCAGGCCATGGGGACTCAGGGGGGAAGCCAAAAGGACTTCTCTTCCCTTTTTGTTTTTTGAGGGCGGGGGTTGCAGTCCTTGGCGGAGCATCTGGAACTGGGGGTGGAACCTGAGCCGCTATGTGCACTCACTCAGCCCACAGCGCCATCCATCTGGCCCCGGAGGAGCTGCTCCTGGGGCTATATCCCTCACTGGTCAAAGATGAGAGTGAGGGGCTGGAGCGATAGCACAGCGGGTAGGGTGTTTGCCTTGCACGTGGCCGACCCAGGTTCGATTCCCAGCATCCC
>JAOXYA010011717.1:0-13964 GCA_028565675.1 Sorex palustris | reverse complement strand
AATTACCAGAAAGTTTTGGTTGATAAGTAATCAAGACTGACTTGGGGAACTGTGACAATGAGAGGTAAAATACAAGGAGAAGGTTAAAGATAAACTTTAAATTAGGGACGTTAGCAAGAGCATGTTAAGCTTCTCTGGGAGGAAGAAAGGTGCAATTCAATGGTGAAACCTAAAACACTTAGTGTTGATATCCAACATCTGGTCTGGTCTCCCTAAACTTTGATTGAGTTCTAAAATAAAGGTTTTGTTTGTTTTGGGGCGTCCCATTCAGTGGTCCTTAGGGACTACTGCTGGTTCTGTGCTCACTGATCACTCCCGCAGGGCTCAGGGTGCCAGGAATATATAGTTCCAGGAATCAAAACCCACATCAGGATATGCACAAGGATATCGATATACCTGTAGTACTATCTCTCTGGCCCTGAAAGATTTCTTGGAGGGGAATGCCCAAATCCTAAGTTGCCACCCATTGTTGTCATTTCTCTATTCTGAGTGTTACTTCATGAGAAATAAGACTAAGTAGTTTAGAAGTATATGTATGTATGTATTTCATTAAAAAACACATGGTCATTCAATAACATTATCACAAAAATAATATTAACTGCAACCCCAAAGCTCCAGGGATCCACTGGAACACCGATCTCCTAAGATCAAGAAGTATTTCATGCTGAGACACCACTGGTCACACAGCAGGGCAGGCAGGTGGTAGGAAGAGTTTGACATGTCACCACAACATAACTGCTCACAGGAAAGGAACAACACTGGTTTCTGGTATTTACATTCACAAGAGAGAACTGGCAGATGAAGTCCACTCATCAATAACTTAAATAAATATGGCTTGAGAAAATTGTGCTTTAAATTATTAATTTTGGGGGGGGAGACTATAATAAAATAAAATTACTTTGCATGAGAAGAAGGTAGGGGAAAATAAACAGCATCTTCCTTGGCACGATCTCTCAGTCCAGGCGTGGAGACTTTTGGCTTCGGATTTTTGGCTTTTTGGATTTTTGATTCAGGCGCTTCATAACAGTCTGGACCCACTTCTTCTTGGGGTCTGCACAGATTTCCTTGCCCAGCTTGGTCTTGAAGCTGTGAGAGGAAAGGGCACAGTCATACAGAGCATTACGAGGATGTTGCCCAAGGGCATGGTCTACTGGTCCCTAAGTTCCATCTGCTCTTGGTCCCTGAGTGTGAGCCAGGAGCTTGGATCCAGATAGTAGAAAGATGGGAGGATAAAGGAAGATGCCTGAAAAAGGAAGCTTCTAGGATCCAGGCTGAAGGACTTGGATGATTGGGCCAAGGTCTTAGAAGGGGAACCTAGAAGTATGGATTCCCTCTCATCAGTTGAGTTTCTCTAATGGACAAAGGGGCCTTTGGAGGAGAAGATATATTGCTTTATTCATTTGCACCTATCCCTGACTTCTTTCCCTTGGCTAGAAGTTTTGGCTGCGAGTGTTGGGGGCACAGTCTACGTACATTACAGCCTCCTGAGGACAATGACCATTGTTGACCATTGTATAGTTCTGCAGCTTCTTCATGGAAATCTTCTTTTGTACCATATCAAAGCAGCAGGTGACTGGGATGGAGACTGAAACTGAGAACACTTCACAATGAATAAGGTGTTAGGATGTGTTCAGGGCAAGCATTTGGAAGGGAAAGAAGAAGAAAGCAAAAACAAACAAATGAAAACACTCCCTTAAGATGACTATCACTAATCAGTTCATATCCAGCAGATAAAATATTTGTCACTGAGGCTCAAGAGGTAGTATAGCAGACAGGGTGCTTGCCTTCCATGTGGCCAACCTCGGTTTGATCCTGGCACCCGATGTGGTCCCCTGAGCCTGTCAGTAGTGATCATTAAGTGCAGAGCCAGGAGTAAGCCCTGAACACTGCTGATATGACTTAAAAACTAAAAAAAAATCCACAAGTTAATTTACTCTGCTGAAGTTGGGGCTCCTCACTATTTACTGTGAATGGAGAAATCTTGAGGCACAAAACTAATCCTTATGCTGTCATTAGGAGATTCTATGGATCATAAATTTCTTACACTGGGAAGGGAAGTTTGAAGACTGTTCCAAAACCATTTGTTCCCATGGGTTCTTAGCCAACCCAAGTCACATGCTAAATTACTTCTGGATCTGAATATGGACCCAGATATTATTCTGGAAGCAACACTAGACTCTCATCCAAAAATTGAAATCTCAATCACTAGTTTGCTCCTCCAATTCTTGCTTACCATATAAACCAGACCCATGGCAAGAAAGTTCTTCCTTACAGGTCAGCAACCCCAGCAATGTGAGGGTGGTGGCATTGCTGGTTGTGTGCTGTGTCTCCTGCTAGCAGGTGCCAGGTGAGATCCTGGGTACCTGCCTCACAGGCCTGAGCATCTGGTCTGGCTTTCCTCTGGCAGTGATGTGAACTCTTTTTTCCCTTTGTTTCCCTCATTGCTTGACCTGTATTTCTCTGTCTTTGTCTATGAAGCATGTGTAGGATGGCTCATCTAGGGATATCAGTGCTTGCATTGACCCTTAGGAAGAGAGACAGGGCTTACCTGGCTGAGCGGGCAGCTGAGTGCTGAGGATGGCAGCTATGAGCAACAGGCCCAGACAGGCATCAGAGACCTTCATGGTGGATGGGAGGACTCGTGCTTCAGTCAGAGAGCTGGAGGTTCTGAGTTTGCCTCTGCCTCTTTGCAAGTCTGAGTTCTGCTTAGGTTCTGCCTGCTTTTATAGGATCAGAGCACAACGGGGGAGGGTCGTGGTCAAGGAAGATGAAATAAGAGCCTGAATGTGCTGAGTAGGTGTATCAGATCTGGAGGGTGGTTTCCAAATATGGAGAGAAGGAAGCAATGGAGTTTCTGTGGCTCAAATTCTCCATGCAGCAGGGGTGGAAGGACATGCTCAGCGCAGTGTGGGAAGAGACCTCATGGGAAAATGAAACGGTTCGATATTTTTGAAATGTAAAATGATATGTCCAAAAGGGGGAAATGGAAGATGAGGTGATGATAGAAAGAAGAAGAAAATCAAGGACCTGATCTTTCCCCAGAGCTCAGGAGGCCTGGAATAGAATCCTAGGTCCTGCTCTGTACTTATCAGGCTGGGGTCTCTGCCATCTGACACCAGCAAGGCTCCTTCTGGAACCCCCACCCCAGGATGCCTTGGAACAATGGTAGAGTCCAGGAATCTGCGACTTGTCAGCCTTGATTTCTTGGTGTTCAGTGAAGCATAAGAACTGACAACACACATTGACTTTTTCCATCTTCTGTTGTGTTGTAGAAGCTTTCTTGATTCATCTTGGCACTTCTTAATCTTTCCTCTCAGAGCCTCTTTAGTATATCACCTACCATACTCATCATTTCTGCATGTAGTTTTTTCATTTCGCTCTCATAGTTTCTTGTGCTTTGCTGACCATCAGTTTGGGTGTGGGGTGGGATGTCATTAAAACATCCTTGCTATGGTGTCACTAAGGTCATTTCCTGAGTATTTACAGAGCTGGTTGTTATTATTTGTGCTTTGCAAGTTATTGTTTTTGCTTATCGAACTTGGTGGACTTCTATGTGCTTTTCCCATTGTTGTCTCAGTATTGCTGTGTTGAGAGGTGAGTCTTCTTGTAGTTAGACCCCCTGGAAGAGTCTGGGGGATTAGGCTGGGGATTGCTGTAATCTTTTTCTGCCCAGCTTCACCCAATGACAGGAAGTATAACTGTGAGCAATGTGAGATTTGTTGAGTAGAGCTGTGGCATGGTCTTGTTAATATGGTGTAGGTGGTGTAGGTTGTTAGCTAGCTGGAAGGGAGGACTCTACCTCCTTCTCAAATCAGGCTCATATCGTTAGTCAGAGATTGATCTCATCTAGAAGGATGGGTCATAGTCTAGAGCTGTAACATAGGCATGTTCTGAAATCCTCTATAATCTTTCATCAAGTTTAGACATCTTTCTCCTGAAGATAAGTCCGTTTTAACTAATTGGTGCTTAAGTACCTTAGATGTTCATGTAAATGATACATTATTAATTTCAAAATTTCCTTTCTGGTATAGAGTAAATTGAACTTTAAATATTCATCTTGCCTCCTGAAATCTTGCTGTACTTGATCATTAGTTGCAGGTTTGTTATTGCTGAATTTTTTGTTTGTTTGTTTTACGGCCACATCCAGTGTTGCTTACGCTTACTCCTGGATCTGTGCTCAGAGAACACTCCTAGATGAGCTTGGGGAACCTTACATGGTTCCAGGAATTGAACCAGGGTTGACCATGTATAAGGCTGTCACCTTATCTGCTGACTATTTCTCTAGCCCTATTATTAGAGGAATTTTTATTTGTTTATTTGCATTTGTTTGTTTGAGTCAATTCTTTGTGATTTGGGGCATAGACAAAGAAGTCTTCCATGAACAAGGATAGTAATGCTTCTTTCTCCTAAGTCTATGTCTCTGTTTAGTTCTTTATTTTGTATTCCTGCACTAGCTAACACCTCCAACATAGTGTTGAAGAGGGATGGTGAGAAGAGACTTCTTTAATTCACTCCTAACCTTAAGAGATCAGTATCTTTTCTCATAATTAAGCCTGGCATGAGCTATAGACCTTTGTGGATGTTCCTTATTAAGAAAGAACTCTAGTTCTACTTTTACTATGAACAATTGTTAAGTTTTTAAAACTTTTTTTATTAATATGGCCATAATA
Source organism: Sorex palustris (assembly GCA_028565675.1). Classification (NCBI taxonomy): domain Eukaryota; kingdom Metazoa; phylum Chordata; class Mammalia; order Eulipotyphla; family Soricidae; genus Sorex; species Sorex palustris. The sequence goes on along the minus strand of JAOXYA010011717.1, from coordinate 9,294 downwards.
TTTACCCCATCTAGTAAGTTGATATGGTATCTTTTATAAATTGATTGAGGATGTTCTCAAGCAGTGCTCAGGAGATTTGGGCCTCCCTACTGGCAATTCTTGACCAACTGAGCCATGGGTCCAATACAAGAAACTAAGGATGTGATGTTCCTTAGGAGCTATAGTGCCAGAGATATTGAAGTTAATTACAACAATACTGGGGACCTTCAGGCCACACCTGGCAATGCCTGGTACCATGTGGGGCTAGAAACAAATCCAGGTCCCGTGCATGGCAGACATCTGCATTAACCATTGTACTGGCTTCAAATCCCATGAATTAATTGTTTTTTGAACATTAAAAGATCTTGCATACCTGGGATGGCTCTCATTAGCTGTGGTTGTCCAATTATTTTTTAAATAATCATTGATTTATCATTGTTTAACACTATGGATGGCTTTACACTTCAAATCTGTCTTTGAAACTCACAGTGCAATATACACTTTTTATATATTATGTCTACTTGCTATTTTTTGAGAGTTTCTACATCTTTGTTGGTAAATTTTATCTGTAGTTTCCTAAGAGTTTCTTGTTTTCTTTTGTGTTGTTGTTATCAGGTTTTTATATCAGGGTCATGGTGTTCTTACAGAATGAATTGGGATGAATTAGAAAGGATTATCTCTACTTCTGTCTTTTGGGACAAATTGTAGACAGTTGCCCCTTTAAGTGTTTGGTGCAATTCCCAAGTGAAGCTATCCAAGTTCAGTGCCTTCTGTTTGGGAAAATTGTTAATTACTCAATTTATTTAGTGGATAAATTCATATTCATGCCATCTACTTCTCATTTGAGTTTTGGAAGATTATTCCTCGCACCCCCAGATTATAGATTTTCCTTGCTGGAATCTTAGTTATTTTATTGTCTAATTTAAATTTCAAAGGAATAGCTTTTGGCTTCACCTATTTTTTCTCTTGTTTTTCTATTTCTCAATATCATTGATTTTTACTTTAATTTTTTATTATTTCTCTTCTTCTGCTTGCATTAAGTTTATATTTAACTCCTAGATTATTTTTAATCCTTTTTTTTCTATTGAGACATCATGACTTACAAAATTATCCATAGTTGAGTGTCAGGTATAATTTTACAACACCAATCTTATCGCCAGTGTCAACTTCCTTTCACCCATGCTCCCCTTTTCTCTCCCACTTTCCAGCCGTGTCTCCTTGACTCTTTTGGGTCACACCCAGCTCAGTCTTCACTCCTGGCTCTGTTCTCAGGAATTACTCCTGGCAGTACTCAGGGACCACGTGGGACACCAGAAAGCATCTCAGGTTAGCTGCGTACAAGGCAAGTGCCACACTGTTCTGTCTTTCCAGTGCCAACAGGCACATTTTTAAGTTTGGTTGTTGTAGCTTAAATATTATGCTTCCAGTTCTGTTGGTTGTAGGATTCATATATATATGGTTATATAACAGCTCTACACCACTAGTGTGTCTAGGATCCCTTCCCAAGCCCCCTGGTATCCTCTATCTGCCTCTTCTTGCTTTACCCACTTCAATCTCTTTCCTTTACCATCCTTAGCTCTATAATCCAGGTTCTAGGGTTATCTAGATTACCTCCCTTTGATGCCTTGCTTTTCCTTGTCCTGTTATCTGCCTATCACAGGCATATGAGTTCATCTGGTGTCTTTCTTCTCACTTAATTCACTCAACTTGATATCCTCCAATCCATCCAAGGTGTGGTGAATTGCATTATTTCATCCCCCACCCCTCCCTGCCACCCCCTTGCAGCTTTATAATATTTCGTTGTGTATTTCATACCACAGTATTAATACCATGTATTTCATACCATAATATTCCACACCATATTTCATTCATAATTAATTATCCACTTAATTATCTGCTGTTGGAAACCTGAGTTGATTATTATATTATATGTCCTAGTAAGTTGATTATTATATTATATGTCCTAGTTGTTTTTCTAGTTAATTAAGGTGAGGGCTGAGATTATCCATTTTAGATCTTTCTTTTTTTTAATTAAATGCTTAAGTACACTATAGTGAATATTCCTCTAAGTACCAATTTTTCTGCAGCCCTATATTTTATACATTATACTTCTACTTTTCATTAAGTTCAACATATTTTTAAATTCACTTGAGACATTTTCTCTGACCCATGGATTATTTAGCGATAGCACAGCAGTAGGGCATTTGCCTTGCACGCAGCCAACCCGACTGACCTGTGTTCAATTTCTCCATCCCTCTCGGAGAGCCCGGCAAGCTACCGAGAGTATCTTGCCCGCATGGCAAAGCCTGGTAACTTACCCGTGACGTATTCGATATGCCAAACACAGTAAGTACAATTCTAAAAATGGAGACGTTACTGGGCCCGCTTGAGCAAATCCATGAACAACGAGAGGACAGTGACAGTGACAGTGAAGTATTAAATCTAAAAATATTTGGGAATTCTTCCAGGAATATTCCTGTTGTTGATTTCTAGTTTAATTCTTCTGTGGTTTGAGAGAAGACTGTACAATTCTATTCTTTTAAACATTTTCAGCTATTTCCTAATGTAGTATGTATCTAACCATAGTTAAAGTTCTGCATAGTCTTGATAATAAAGTGGGATGTGTGTGTGTGTGTGTCTGTGTGTGTGTGTGTGTGTGTGTGTGTAGTGGAGGTTAAAATGGGAGGCACAGAGTACCTTTGGGAATGAGAAAAAAGTGAGGTGAAGATTCTAATTAGTATATGAATCTCTCAAAGTCCTTTGAGAAGTATGTCTAAAGATTAAAATTGCTTGGAACTAAAGAGATAGTACAATTGGTAAGGCACTTACCCACTCTCCAGCCACCCCTCTCCACCCCCTTGCACCCCTTATGGTCCTCTGAGCTCTGCTAGAAATGATCTCTGAGTTCAGAGCCAAGAGTGAGCTCTGAGTACCACTGGGTATGACCCCAAACCCTTCCCCCCCAGAAAATAAAATTTCTTGTTAATTACTTTAGGGTATTGGATTGTATTTCTTATGAGAGTGAATCTCATAGGACAGTGGCGTATTAGATTTTATTTTTACCTATAAAGTCATAGGTATACCTCATTGAAAGGGCACTTTGGACACACCCTAATCCAGACATTATTACACAAACCTGTTTCACCTGTCAGTTACTCTATATTTTGGTTTGGTTTAGTCACGTAGCCTTTCGTGCAGGTGTTAATTAGTGGTGGGGGTGTTCAATTTGTATTTATGATGTTTGTCTTTATAATGACTTTCTTGTTGGTTTTATGAAGTACTGTTAAGGGTGTGTTGGAATCTTCGATTCTCAGAGTAACATTGTTGGCAACAGACCCTGAGAGCTGGCCTGTGGGTACCTAGAGACATTGGTGGAAGGACACTGACTCTCTGGTGGTGGGTGTGGTGTTAGAACATTGAATGTCTGAAACATTACTAGTAACAAGTATTTATTTTATAACGGTGCCTAATTATAGAAGAAAATTTTACGATATCTAGAATAGTAACAAAATAGTGATATTTGCAAGTTTGGGAAAATTCTTAACCATTGCTGCTTTAGCTGTTTTCCCTTTATTTTTTGGTGTTCCCATTAAACAGATATGATATAATTTTTCAAAAATATTGTCACACAGATTTGAATATCCTGTTCCATTTTTTCCCTCAGTTTTTGTTAATCATCTCAGGTTGGGAAGTTTCTAATGGCATAACTTTTCAGTTTATTGATTCTTTCCCTGATGGTGTCCATTCCCCTGGCAACCCCATCAAAGGCATTGATTATACCTGTTACAGTGTTCTTTTTTTATCTCTAGCAATTCATTTGATTTATTATTAGAATTTTTGTCTCTCTGCTTACATTATACATTTTGTTCTTGCATGTTGTCCAGATTTTCCATTAGCACTTGTAGAAAGTTAATCATAGTTATGATAAATTCTTAGTATGATGAAATCAAAATGTCCGAATGAATCCAAATGTTACAGCTTCATCTGGTCTTGTTCCTTGCTTTTACCCTCCAAAATGACTTTCTTTTCTTTCTTTTTTTTTTCTTTCTCATCTCTTAGCCTGCTTTGCATTGCAAGTTTTTATTGAAAGCCAGAACATGATGTACTGGGCAATAGGAATTAGGATAAGTATTTTTCTTAGTGTGAGTACTATGTTTAAGAGTTGACTGTGTTTACTGTTTGCTATAACTCTCGGCATTGGTTTCCTATAGATTATGTTGTCTCGCTTTTATCTTCCTTGTGGTCTTTGGTTTTCCCTAGAAACAACTTAAAGAAAACCTGGATTTACAGTTTTTTCAGCTGCCATTAACAGAAGTCTGTTCATGTGGAGATAAGGTATGGGGATATATATTTATTCTATAATTCTATGATTAGTTTTGGTCTTTATATATCCTATGCTCCTGGGCTGAGATCTTCCTTCACAAATACATTTCACACCACTCTCCCCCCCACCCACCCCGCTCCTGTTTTCACTGCCAGTAATGCTAGAGAAGGTAGAGTTGGTTGTCTTACCTTACCCTATGTTAGTTAGATTCTGGTAAGCATTTTCAGATAAACACTGAAAATATAATTTTCATGATAACTACTTTTCCTCTGTAAATATTTCAGTCTGGTCATACCCCTCCCCCATGATGGAAGCTAGAAGCAGTAATACATTTTCCTGGGAGGAACCTGGTAGAGATCTTGGAGGTAAAACTCATGAAAGTGTAATGTTCCTCTAAGACTGGGCCCCCGGCGGGGGGTTAACTCTCAAGTTCATGCTTATCTTCTTTCATTTTTCCAATTATAAGCTGAGAGAGTTAGGTTTATGTTTTCTTGACAGTTTCTGGTTCCAGCAATTTCTGCTTTTGGTACACTGTGGTTTGCGGTATTCATTTCTCTGTCGAGTCTGTGGGGAAACAGATAGCCCTGCGACCCTCAAATTTCTGAAGACTCTAAGAAGAGTTGCTGATTTTCAGCTTTTTTTTTAAATTCTATTTTTAGGGATGGTGATGACTTTCAAGCATTTTTTGCATGTCAGAGAAGAAACTGAAATTGAACAATGCTTATTTGCCATCCACCCATATCTCCTTGGTGATTTCGTTTGTTTCTTTTTTTTTCAGCTTTATTGAGTTACAAGAGAAAAATAAAATGGTAAGGTGTATATAATATCATTTGATATATTTTGATATATGTATATTTTTAACAATGCATGTGAAAGCACTCTGTCCATTGGGTAATCCATCACCTCACACAATCAATTACCTTTGAAATGTAGGCGTAAGAACATTAAAGTTCTACTCTCTTAGCAAATTTAAATTATATACTGAAGTCATCGCATGTACTACGAGCCTCAGAGCTTATTCACTTTCAAGATGGTAGTTTATACATTTCCACCAACCTCTTTCTACTCATCCCCCGTCTCTAGTCTCTTGCACTGTGTATTTCTATTACCAGTTTGTCTTATTTCTCTTATTTTATGAATTCTAAGTTGATCCATGGTGTCACAATTCATTTCCTCCATTTTGAAGTCTGAAGAAGATTCTTTTGCATGTGAAAAATGCGATATATTGTGGTTTATATTTGCATTGTGTTGTCCTGAGAACTTTATATTGTTGCCCTTTTGTGTGTATTCTTAGGGAATGAATGATGTCTATTTAGGCCCTGAGCCTGTTTTAAAGATAGATTATTGTTTTCTTTGTTTGGCATTGTTTCAGTTCCTTGTGTAGTTTGGTATTAGACCCTTGTTAACTGTGTGTTAATGATTTGTCCCAAACATTACTTTCTATTTTAAAATACATTGTATGGAGGAAAAAGAGTCCAAGGGCCTTGAAGAGTTAACCCTTCTTCTGTCAGAGAATTTTGAGATGTCTGTGAGCAGACACGTGGCAAGGTGTTAAGCACAAACAGAGTAAAAGGCTTTCAAGGTATAAAGCTCAGTTATGAATACACACAATAGGGGCCCGAGAGATAGTTAAATGCTTTGTTTGTTTATTTGTTTTGGTTTGAGGGCCACATCTGGTGGGTTTCTAGGCTTACTTCTGATTCTACTCAGGAATCACTCCTAGTGGGCTCAGGGGACTATAAAGGGTTCTAGAGAGCAAACCTGGGTCTACTGCATGCAAGATAAGTGCCCTTCCCACTATACTATCTGGAGAGATAGTTGAATGGGAGAAACACAGGCTTTGCATTCCAGAGGCCCAGGTTTAATCCCAAGTACCCAATGGTTCCCCAAGCATCACACCCAAACACCCTCCCAAGTACCATGCTAGAAATCTCTAAATACTTTTGATTTCATTGTAGCCCCTGATTAAAACAAAATGATATAAAAAAAAGAAAAAATGTTTCTTTATATTTGGAAACTTATACTCCTTCAGAATCACAATGATCATTACCTTTGGGAGGGATAAGAGGGGTTTGATTGTTTCATTTTCTAATATTGTATGCTAAATTTGATAAAGGCAGCTGCAGATCAAAAAAATGTATCCAGATTCGCTAAAGAATTGGCCTTCAGTACTCTCAGAAGCTGATTTAAATTCCTAGGCACATATTTCACATTTGCCATAGCAAGGGGAACTTTTGGGTTTTCAATGATCACAGTATTGTCTGTGCTGCCTGAAAAAGTGCAAGTAGGTAAGTTATAAGTTATCCTTTCCTATACAATCAGAATTATGCTGCCTTTTAAGCTTCCAGCAATTTTTATGGCACATTTTCTGTCAAGTCTATGTCGGTAATTATCGCCATCACCTTTTAATCTCCACGTCACTGCAGACACATTATGAGGGTAAAGACTGACATAAGGGAAAAAAGGGGATTCTGCCGTGAACGGCACATGGAGGGCAGTTTGCTTGCTCTATGTGTGGAATGGACATCAAGAGATATCAGAAGCAGAATTTCTTGGCAGTAGGGCAGCTAGTGATTGTTGGGTTTAGTGCTCCCCACCCTCCACCCCCCCCAAAAATGATTGACGTAAGAATGGAAATTCTGCATGAACTGAAACCAAACTGTCCACCAGTTATTTTGTTTTTTATAACAAAATTGCCATGTGCTCAGTTATTTAGGCAGCAATGAAAAATGCACCGAAGAACTTACAACAAATCTAGTGGACACATGGAGAAAATGCCAGAAAGTAAGGGATCCAGAGGGTGACTTTGGTGTCTTGTATAAGTTCTCCCTGAGCTAGCTTAGCAATAGGGATGGACCTCGGGAAGGGCCTGTGTGACTCCCGAAAAGAGAGAAGTGAGATACAGGCTCCTGCCAGACCCAGAAGCAAGAAATGTGGAGGGAAGGCTCAGAGAGAATCTAGAGACCCCAGTAGGGTCATCATTTTCATCTCTCTTTTGGTGTGTGTGTGTGTGTGTGTGTGTGTTTCAGACTGAATTCGGGAAGTCCCGAATTCAAAAAGTTAAAATGAAACTTCAGTCCATGCAACTTTATCAATGGTTCTGTCTAGCAGGAGGAAGTGATCATCCTACCTTCTGTATTTTCTCCTTAGTATTTTTTTTCTAGTGTATTTGGACTGCTAGCCCTGGGCTCAGTGCCTGGTGAAGGGAACCTGAGATCAGAAACAATTCTCCCATCAACTCAGGACAGGAAACAGGTGTCCTGCTGTGGAAATAGACCTGATTCTCCTGGTTCTTCCAAGTGTGCTTAGAGAGTGTCCTGGGAGTTAGGATTTCTGCTTTCATTTTTTCAGCTCTGCCCCACACGTTTCAGTGGGCATATGATTACGATGTTCCTAGGGAGAATCATCACATTTAATAGATACACCCATTTCACTTATAAATGAAAGAAAACAAGAGATGAAGGCCAGGTGTGGTGAGTGAGAGCATCAGATCAAAAGTCATCCTGAAGTTCCAAATTAAAAGAAAAACCAAGCAGAACACTATATTGAAGTACCCAGGAGCCCCGGGATTTGTCCAATGCTCTGGTCTCCAGATCTTCTACATATTGGATGCCCTGTAAGATTATGAAATGCTTGCCTTTACCTACCCAGTACACTGGCTCAGAGTCTTTGGAGATGGACAAATGTTCTGTTTTATAAGCACCCCAGGTAATTTTTAATCAGAGCAATTTGGAAGATATTATTCTAACTCAAATACCTCATTTATAGATATGTAAATGGAATCTGAGGAGGAAATGATTCGACCAAAGAAACTTGGACAATGGAACAGAATCCAAACCAGAAGTTATAAATGTAGTCCCAAGGCCCAGTTATGTACTGGACCTCTTTGTGTGGTCCTTAGTACCTGGCAAAACCTCTATTCCAATAGCAGTCCCAGAATCTCCAATGTGTCTCTACATTCATATTGAAGGGATAAGCAATCGTGAGCTCAGTTGAAATGTACATGATTTCAAGGATAATTATTGGCTATATCCTGACAAAAGGAACATGAGCAGATTCTATTTTGACTTGGGAACTGGCAACTTATACTACCAAGCCCTGCTATTATCTCTCTCCTCTCTGAAAGAGCTTCTGAGCCCAAACAAGTTATCTAGTCATCTTTATTTATCCCCTTTACACCTCCATGGATGCAATTGGAATTTTAGTATAGATACTTAAATCATGTTTGGGGCTGAGGACAATGCAATAGGTCAAGTACAGTCAGGGTGATTTGACTTAGTGTGGGGACAAGTCCCAGCTGTTCATGGAACTAGGTCATTGTCTTCCTGGTAGCAATCAACTGTTTAGTTGCCCCTGGGGCTTTGGGAGTGCCATTGTGTTAGGAATAGAAGTCCTCTAGCCTGCTCTACTGGGTTATATAGTGAGGGGGTGGAAGGAGGGTGCGGTCCTGGCACTTTGTCACTCTTGTCTGTCTTCGTCAGCAGTCTAGGAGATTTGACCCAAGAGATAGAACAAGACATAAAATGGAGTTGGCCTGTTGGATCCCCTTAGTTCCTGAATGCATTGGTTATGTTCTCAGCATTGTTAGTGGAACAGACAAGAAATTGGGTTTACTGGTATGTCCTAAGCATCACAGAAAAAAAGCTGGTCTCCAACCACTCAGTCCCCATCAGTCCCCACGCCTTCAAATGCCCCTGACTTCAAGGATAATACATAGAGCAGAGTGGTGCATCTTGGAGTACCATAGATGGATTGCTCTTATCCAGCTTCTGAAACTTTCCTTACTGATATCCAGCTGGAGTGATAGCACAGTGGGTAGACCATTTGCCTTGCATGCGGCTCACCAGGTCGACCAGAGTTTGATTCCTCCACCCCTCTCGGAGAGCCCGGAAAGCTACCAAGAGTATCTCGCCTGCACTGCAAAGCCTGGCAAGCTACCCGTGATGTATTTGATATGCCAAACACAGTAACAACAAGTCTCACAATGGAGA
>JAOXYA010011701.1:0-13964 GCA_028565675.1 Sorex palustris | reverse complement strand
CGATTCCTCCGCCCCTCTCGGAGAGCCCGGCAAGCTACCGAGAGTATTCGATATGCCAGACACAGTAACAACAATAATATAATAATAATAATAATAACAGGTCTCATTCCCCTGACCCTGAAAGAGCCTTCGATATGGCAGCATTGGGAAAGACAAGTAAGGAGAGGCTGCTAAAATCTCAGGGCTGGGACAAATGAAGACATTACTGGTGCCCACTCGAGTAAATCAATGAACAACAGGATGACAGTGATACAGTGGTACTGTGATTTAACTGGGAAGTCCAAGATTTTTTTTCTTTTGAGTGTCTGGAAGAAGGTCAGGAGACGAGCTTACATGGTGGCGGTGGTGGGACACGAGTGTGTCTTCGGGGCTTCCAGAAGTATGGGGAGGTGTGGGGAGGTCGCCCGTCCTGACTCTGAGAAGACCTGGAGTTTTCAGCCCCCAAATCCCATGTATCTGAAATTTCAAGCAGATTACATTCTCTGTGGAGCTCAGTGCTGAGAAGAAGTGAGCCGGGAACCCAATACAGAGCCCAGTCAAATCGTTTTGGGTTCATTTTGACATTTTGAGGCCATTCTAAATTTGAATGAAAACAAATTTAAATGTTTATGTTTTTTAAATTATGTATTAAATTGTGACTTTGGGGTGTGGGAGCAGATGCAGGAGCTTTGTTTGGGTGGGAGCTGGCCCACTCCCCTCCAGGGAATGCCCCAGAAGTCTCAGCTGCGAATGGGCATCCGAGAAAGCTTTGCAGCTAATTGATCTCTTTTGAGATTTATTTATGAGCCTCTGGAACAAGGCCAGTAGGTGAGCTTCCGTGCTGAAGGTGGTTGGACATGGGCCCCAAAATAAGAGTTTTAAAAAGTCCAACGAGAACCTGATGTAGTCCCTGGACCCATATCCCAATTTGCAGGAAATCCAGGGACTGCAGGGAGTACTATGGGTGTGGGGATAATCAGTTTTTCTTTAACAAATAAATGAAAATTAAGAAAGCATGAAAGTCCAAAAGCAACGAAAGACAGAGAAGAAAAGTTAGTTAATGGGACAGGGACACAAAATGGAGCCACTCAAATCATTTTGGGTTCATTTTGAATTTTTGAGGCAATTCTAAATTTGAATAAAAATGGAATGTTTGTATATGTTTTTAAAACTATTAAATTATGATATTATTTTCTTAAGTTCTCATCTTTCAGAAATAAACTCTGAAACATTAGTGGTTGGCTAATAAAGTTGGGTTTGCCTGGTAATCTTTTGTTTTTCTTGTTCTCCAATCATGTTATTATCTCCATATGGTGATAATATTGTGCTGTGGTACCCTATTATGCTTTCCAAACTGCTTATACTTTCCATTTCCACAATCCATATGCCAAAAAATCAGCACATATTCCCATATACAGTCAAAAATAGGCTTACTAGAATGTTTCCAATTGCAGCTGAAGGTAGCAACATTTACAACAATTAGTTTTTGTTATTCCCATAAAAATGTCTAAATTGCAATGCAGCTATAATGCCAGAAAAGTCTTGCAAACATTGCCTTGATGATTATGTATCTCCTTCAGTTGAACGATTAGGATTCTTCCTTGGCTGCCTGATCCTCACACCCACAATGCGGTATCAGCAGCCCTTAGGCCATTAAAGTCACAGTACAAAATAGCATTATGGTGGTTTACCTATAGACACAAATAATGAGCTAGCAAATATGTAGTAGCAGATTAGATCCTTGTAATATGGCAAAATATAGGCTGGTTAGGAGCTGGAGCTATAGCACAGCGAGTAGGGCATTTGCCTTGCATGTGGCCGATCTGGGTTCAGTTCCCAGCATCCCATATGGTTCCCCGAGCACTGCCAGGCATAATTCCTGAGTGCAGAGCCAAAAGTAACTCCTGAGCATCGCCGGGTGTGACCCTTTTGGGCACGCACACACACACACACACACACGCACTATATATATATATAGGCTGATTTTGTGTTCCCAAAATTATTAGAAGCACCTTTTGTTAGAATGGGATGCAAGTGAACATTTCAATACTCCAATTTAAAGTGATGTTTGCCTCTCACTTTCTTGGGAAAGATTAAAAGTGGTATACATGGGTTTCACTTAAATTATGCCACAATCTTCTACTATTGTCCCAGATTCTGTGTAAGGAGGTTCTATCATCAAACCAACCATGGTATTTCACAACTCTAAGAATGATAATCAGGGGCCAGAGCTATAGTACTTACTTAGTACTTAGTACTTACTGAGTAAGGCACTTACTTATCTTGCACGCAGCGAACCTGGGCTCAATCCCCAGGATCACAGATGGTCCCCCGAGCACCTCCTAAAGAGAATTCTGAGTGCAGAGCCAAGAGTATCCCTGAGCATCAGCCAAAAAAAAAATGGAATGATAATAAGGCCTGAGAGATAGTAAGTGAAAAATGAGGCCTGAGAGATAGTAAGTACGACAGGTAAGGCACTTGCCTTGCGTGCGGCCAATCAGGCTCAATCCTGGTATCCCAAAGAGTTCTCTGAACACTGCCAGGAGTAATTCCTGAGTGCACAACCAGGAGTAACCCCTGAGCATCACCAGGTGTGGCCCAAAAGAATAAACAAACAAATAGAAGAATGGAAATCATATGTGAGACTTGAAGAAACCCCCAAACAAAAGCAACACAATGGGAGAACTGATCCAAACAACTGAGCTGGGGGTTGGGATGCTGGAAGGGAGGGGTGCTGAGGCCCTTGGGGAGGGAGATGGGTGCCTCAGTCAGGAGTGTGGTGTCAGAATTATGTGCACGGAAAACCAACATTAACAGATTGACAATATTATTATAAATCAGAACTTCGATCAATAAAAATGTCTTTTAAAAGAATGGTGAGCTGCTGGAGCAATAGCACAGCGGGTATGGTGTTTGCCTTGCACGTGGCCGACCCAGGTTCGATTCCCAGCATCCCATATGGTCCCCTGAGCACCTCCAGGAATAATTCCTGAGTGCAGAGCCAAGAGTAGCACCTGTGCGTTGCTGGATGTGACCCAAAAAAAGAAAAAAAAAAGAATGGTGATTCTGAGCAAATAAGCTCACAGCAGCTCAGGCCATGACGATAGGTATGTCATCTGAGACATTTTCTTGGGGTTATTGTCTTGCATGACATTGGTGTCTTCATCGACCTGATTCTGAACATGTTTGATTGGATCATTTCTAAGTCCAAATTGTGGTCCAGAAGGTCCCCTTAGGGAAAAGTCCTATTCTCCATCTGAATCATCTGGAAGTCTCTTGCTTTTCAATACCATCATCATTATTCAAGTGGCACTTGACCCTGGAAAACAGGTTTCTTACTTAAGGAACACCTTTCTACTTTCTCTGTGGGATAAGTGTTTACCCCCGTGTGTCCTGGGGAAGCTCCAGGTAGCTCTCAAGGGCAGGTGGAGACCGGCCAGTTGGTGGTAGGACCAGGAGAAAGGGGAACATGTTGTGAGGGTCTGCAAGAAACCACACCACCCAGACCTCGTAATTGCAGGAGTAATTTCAGGAGAAAGTGGAGGGAGGATGAAGAGATGAGGCAGGAAAGAGCAGATCACCAGACTGAGGTGAAAGCTGATCAATTAGCTGGGTGCAGGGCACCAGAAGGCCACTTACTTGTCCTAATTTTGTCTGTGTAACTTTTTATTATAAAAGATATATGTATGTAAATTTTGGTACAATAAAATGTGCTTACATATAAAAAGTAGGAAGAATATAAATCAAAATGTCAGAGTACACCTTGATCTTACACAATTTTATAGGTCAATTATATCACAATAGAAATAACTTCTTAAAAATTCTAGTCAGGGGACCAGAAGGACAGAAGAGCAGGCAGAGGACTTGCCTCGCACACAGCTGATCCCTGACATCACCTATGATCCCCTGAGCACCTCAAGAGTGCTCCCTGACCATAGAGTGAGCCCTGAGTACAGCTGGGTGTGGCCCCAAAAACCTCCAAACAAAAAGGAACAAACAAAAAATTCTAACCAGCGTCAGGGGAAGTAGCTCAGTGATAGAGTATTTGCCTTGTATGTGTAAGGTCTTGGGTTTGATTTCTGGAGCTATATTTTTGTAGAAATTAGTTATTTTAAATTCTAGCCATAAATAGCTGTGGCAGATGGGATTATAGGCAAAGTTTTCTTTGGGGGAGGGAGGTTGGGGCCACACCTGGCAGTGCTCAAGGACTATTCATCACTCTATGTTCGGGGTGGCCCCTGGTGGTGCTCAGGACCTTGCAGTGCCAGAGACCAAGGTCTCCTACATGTCGAGCATACAGGATATAGCCATTGAGCTCTCTCTTCTATAAATTGCTCCACATCTTCCCAAATTTCAGTCTTATTTGTCTTTGTTCTAGTGCTACACTTGGTAGCACTGTTGGGGGACCATGTGGTGCTGAGGATCTTAAAGTTCTGCAGTGAACACTTAGTGCTTCAAAATTCTGAGAAGGAATGATTTAACCAGTGGACCTGTGGCTGATGGCTTAGTACAGCTGAGCCTTGAAGCATCTGACTATGCAGTGCAGGGCTCAACAGACGTGTGTGCACTCCCTCACCCCACTTGTCTCCTGAGGATCGTGCTCAGAAATCAGTCTGAGAACAACTGTGATCAAGGATGTGCAGGTCATGAGGCCGGAGAGATAGAACAGTCAGTAGGGTGCCTGCCTTGCACACTCCAAGCTCCACTGGAGTGAGCACGGAGGCAGGAAAAAGCCCTGAACACTGCTGGGTACACACACACATGCACGCACGCACACACACACTGTGCTGGTCAGGGGTAGTGACAGAACTTGGAACTGGAGACCACATCCCAAAGCAACAGGCGATCTTGGTGAAGAAAAGCCCAGAACCTCGATCACTAAGCAGCCCACCAGGGGTCAGAAGCCCCAGACCTAAGGCCACGTGAACCAAGATGTCTATGTACATCAGCGCTGTTATAGTCTCCTGTGGGAGAAAACCAGAACCCAGTAATCAGCTCCCTGGAACCAGCCGTTCATATTTCACATTAAACTATGCCAATTTGGGGGGCTGGAGAGATAGTACAGTGGGGAGGATACTTGCTTTGCACATGGCCAACCTGGGTTCAATCCCGTGAGCCCCACCGGGAGTGATTCCTGAGCAGAGGAATCCTGGCCCCAAACCCTAAACCCTAGCTTAATTAAGTAACTAAGTAAAATAAAGTAATAACAAATTATCCCAATACTTTCCACAGAAGTAGGCTTTTCTGAAACTCCCAACTTGGGCAAGACCATGCACACCCCACATCTTCTTCCTCTTTTTTTGGCTTTTTAGGTCACACCCCGTGATGCTCAGGAGTTACTTCTGTCTATATACTTAGGAATTACTCCTAGGAATGCTCGTGGGGCTATAAGGGATGCCAGGGATCAAACCCGGGTTGGCAGCGTGCTAGGGAAATGCCCTCCCGGCTGTACTATCACTCCGTTCCAACACCCCCACTTCGTTACTTTCACTGTAACCACTTCTCCAGCTACTGTGTGTCATACTTGAACTGGAAAGAACCGGGAAGTAGGGCACGGTGGGCTTCACCTGACTGTGCTCGGGGCTTATTCCTGGCTCTGCGCTCAGGGATCTCTCCTGGTGGAGCTGGGGGACCATACCGGGTATCCTGGGTGGGAATCCGTGCAAAGCAAGCACCCTACTGCCTAAACAGTCTCTCCAGTCCCTGAAAAAAGAAAAGAAAAGAAATTCGTTCAGTCTTTACAGCAGTATCCTGTCAAGCTTATTTGTAGTGAGAATTGGGATTTCCCGGTATCTGTCAGCCTTCCTTCCAGAGCCCCAGTGTTCAGGCAGGCTCCAGGGTGCGTTAGAGACTACATTTCCCAGCCTCCCTTGCAGCGCCGGAAGCCCATGTGACTGGAAACGGTGAATTAGATGGAAAGCAGTGATGAGCTGCGCCTCTGGACAACGCCCTCAAGGGAAGGAATGTGCCATCTCTTCAACTCTCCCTTCATCCTTCCACCAGAATGTGAGCTTGGTACAGGGGACCGACTTGAGTCACAGGGAGGAAGGTATCAGACACCCTCAGTGTCGGAGCAACGAGCTGGAAGCTTAGACCTTAGCAGCAACTGTTACAATGACCACTGACCATCAGAGGGTGAGAAGCCTGTCTGTGTGGTTTCACCATCATAGTAATTAATTAATTAATTAATAACCATCATTTTTATAGTTTTGCTGTTATTTTAAATAAGCAGCTGGACCTAGAGCTCCTAACCAATAAAACGTCTTAAAACTCACCGTGGCACCCAGGGCTGGCAGCTTGTCTTGTCAGATTCTTCCAGATTCTTCCAGAAGCAGAAGCTGATGCAAAAATTCAGGGGCAGGTGTTTAATGAGGGTAGTTCTGGCAGAAATGGGTGAGGGAGCAAGGGAGCTGGGGGTGAGCAACAACCAAGCCCAGGTGGGTTTCCACTTCCCCTTCTGGACCCCTGAGTGTAGACAACAGCCCTGAATCTGTATTACTTGGGGCAAAGGACTGAGCGTTCCCCTGCGGCAGACCAGCTGGGGTCTGTGGTTGGAGGCTCCCCAATACTCTGTTGTACTGGCCAGGAAGCTCCGGGCAGGACCCAGAGGGATTGAGGGTGAGTTTCTGAAACAGGTTCCAGATGCAAGTGGCCAGCAGCAGGCAATGAGCGGACAGGCAGAGGATGGGGACAGGCTCGGGGCAAGGTGCCAGCACTGTCCCACGTGGAGCTGGGTGGGGGCTGGGGGAGGCCTCCAGGCCCTTGTCATCCTCACCTATCGAACATAGCTGGCCGTCCTCCCAACATGTCCTAAAGCAAAATGAACCATGGGCACTCCACAGCCCTGATCCTGGGTCCCATGCCAGCTGCTGTGACCGCTACAATTCTGCTACTGTTAAACCAACTGGCATTTGCCCCAGTGGGCAGCAGATCCCAGCGCATGGAGCTAAGAATGTGCAGAATCAGAGAGGTGTGGCAACCTGCCCGATACCACACAGCTAAATGGAGGGACTGAGACTTGTAGGTGAGGGGAGGAACAACATCTCAAAAAAGTCTAAAGTTCTAGAGAACCTGGAGGAACAGGCGCCAGACTCTAGAAAGAGCCAGGGGGCCTGTGGAGGAGGGGTCCACCACAGAGGGGCTGGTTCCGTCACTGAGGGAGGCTAAGGTCCTGCCCCGGACTATGCTTTTCTGGGGCTTTGGCTCCTCTGCAGATTCCCTGCAGCAGACGCGACAGCAGAGAGGCTCAGGGCAGGAAATTCGGGGAAATACCCCTGGGGAAGTGAGATGGGCAGGAAGGAGCCAGTTAAGTGTGTTCTCAGCACAGTGCCCTGGGGGGTGCCCGGGGCTCCATCCTGCTGGGAAGCTGCTGCTGGCCTGGCACAGCGCCTTCCTCTCCTGTCTGCCGCGGAGCCCGGGAGCTCCGGATCACAGCTCCTCTCTGCACACGGGCTGCTGCACTAGGTACTTAACTGGGTTCCTCCAGCCGCCCCCGGCTCCCTGCTGAGAAGAAATTGACCAGAGGAGCCCATGGCCGTTGGGCTGAAAGATGCTGCTTCCCTGCCCTTGGACCAGAGCACAAGATCTCCCCATCCTTTCTGGCTCCTTGTTCAGAAAATAGCATTTGCCAGGACTTGGAGACCTGTGTGCTTTCTTTAGCAACTTGAGGATTTGAAAGACATGGAGTTTCTCGTGTGGGTGTGGACAAGTCTATTGACTTAGCTCCTTCAACCTGCTCTGGAGACAGACAGCAGGTGTCAGAGAGCGGAGAGCAGGCCAGTGGGCAGCTAGACCCCACCTGAGGGTGCCAGGCTCAGGACGCACCGTGTCCCACTGAAAAACTAAGTGGTGTGGTCCAAAAACCACCCAGCCTGAAACTGAGGCTTCTGTCTGGATAAGGACCACCACAGAATCCTGGACAGACTGACCTGGGTACCCAGGTCCCTGGATGCCCCTTGGGCCCAGAAAGTTTTCCCATCGCTCTGTAAACCCTGAGACAAAGCAAGAAATCACACACACACACACACACACACACACACACACACACACACACACACACACATATATTGGTTTGGTTTTGGGGTCACATTAGTGGTACTCAGAGCTTATTCCTGGCTCTGTGCTTGGGGCTTAGTCCTGGCAGTGCTTGTGGAACCATATGAGATGCAGAGTCAAATCCGGGTCAGTTTCAAGTATGGGAACTGCTCTACCTGCTGTTCTGTCACTCTGACTGCAGAAACCCTCCCCTTAGCTGGGAAGGACAGAGTCACTTTCTGTTGCTGGCCACCAGAACTCCTGAAAGGCGTGTCCAGCATAAGCAGCATGAGCAAGAGACAAAAAGGAGAGATGCTCAATGATCCGCCAGCCCATGCAGCCTCTGAGCGTTCAGACACCTGACGACTTGCTAAGGGTCACCTAAGGGCCAGGAGCACCAGAGTCGGCATCTGGCCGGGCTCTGTCCTGACTCGTCAGATGTCTGAGTCTCCAGGCCAGGCAGGTGGACTGCCCCTGGCCATGCAGCCTGTGGAATCTCAGAGTCCCTGACGGATGGAAACGCCTCCCACACCCACTAAGATGAAGGGCAGCCAGCAAGCCCCGCCAGCCTTGGGCACGGCCCAGGGGGATGAGCACAGGCATGAGAGCTTGTTTAAAGGCAAGTATAGGGGAAAGAGCAGACCAGGAGCCTGAGAGCAGAGACTAAAGCATGTGATGCAGAGAAGGGGTCGGGGAAGGAGCTGCCAGCACACACACAGCCCTCCGGCAGGGTCAGGCCCGAGCATTCTCCAGAGTCAGGGGAACCCACCCGATGATCAGCCTCAGCACTCCCATCGTGTGTGTGGTTTGTGTGTGTGTGTGTGTGTGTGTGCGCATGAATGCATGTGTGTTTTTGCATGCATGTGCTTTCATGTGTGTGTACATGCATATGTGTGCATGCATACATGCATGTGTGTGCATGTGCACATGCATGTATGTGTGTGCATGTGCGTGCATATGTTGCACGTGTGCATGTGTGTGTGTGTGCGTGTGCCTGTGCGCACGCACTAGGGACAGGAGGGGTTTGGTGAGGCTGGGGATCATTCCCAGGGCCCCACAAGTCTAAGTATCAGCTCACCACTGACCCAAGTCCCTGGCCCACCGTCTCCAATTTGCAGATGCCATGACAGAATCCCGGAGGGGTGTGTGACATATTCCCACTCATACAGGCTGGGGGAGCAGAGTCTAAACAGGTCTTTGTGTCCCAGACAGCTCAGGAGGATGTGGCAGGCCCTGAAGGCAGAAAGGCAGAAGTAAGAACATTCCGGAAAGGCCAATACTAGTATTGCTGTTCACTGAGTAAGGGTCTCCCCGAGTTGTGCTCAGGAATCCAGGGGCCACTCTCAGCAGTTCTCAGCCCTTCCTGGCTTGAAGTTCACTGACTGGGTTTGGTCAGAGTTGGTTCGGGATCACTAGGGCTGCATTTGACAATGCGGGGGCTGAGGGGCACCAGACTCATCCCAGTGGTGCCTGGGGGACACCAGAACAATATATAGAAATGCTCAGGGAGGGATTTGGTGCTGGGATTAAACTTGTGGCCTTACACATGCAAGGTATGTTTCCAGCCCTGTTCCAGAACTGCTCCCAGTTCACGGTTGATTTTTAACCTTGAGGATTATTATTTCTATGTTTATTCTTTTATTGTTTGCTTGTTATTTTTTGTTTTGTTTTTGACGTTTGGGCCACACTCGGTGGAAGTCAGGGCTTATGCCTGACTCTGAGCTCAGGAATCACTCCTGGCTGGGCCCGGGGGAACTTATGTGGTGTCTTGGTCTGCCCAGGGCAGGCAAACACTTACCAGCTGTGCCCTCTCACTCCAACCCCCTGTATTGATGTTCTCTGTCCCCTGGTCAAACTATCCCACCCCACCCCACCCCCAATTTCAAACCCTTTGTGAACTCCCACATAGCCTTAAAAAGAAGCTGTGGGGCTTTGCATGCTGGTACCCAACCCTCTGCTCGCCGAGTGACCCCGATCCTCTCCTGTCTCCAGGTCTGTGCAGATGGCCCGGGCTGCCTGCCCGCTCTGACCTAGTCATCCCTCTCCTGTCGCTGTGCTGCCACCACAGGGCTCCCCTTGTCCTCACCTGAAGGCCCCCCTCCTTTTGTGGCACTGAGCCGCTTCCAGTCCTCTGGGCCGGCCATGCCTGCTCCAGGCGGGCACAAGCAGGTTCTGGGGAGTGAAAGAGCCTCTGGCAGGAGAGCGAAATGCAGGACGCGCCGGGATCCTGCGGGCTGTCCTCTCATGCGGGAGAGATTAACTTCCCATCATTAGCTTCATTAATCAAATTGGACGTCTTAATTAGAGTGAAGCCTAATTTATTTACATGTTTTAATGAATTCATTTCCATGTAACTTCTCGTTGCTCCTTAGGGAGCGATCCTGGAAGGGGAAGTGGGAGACTCTGCCTGAGCACTTGTGAGTTTGCTCAGGCAGGCGTGAGGCCCTCGGGAGCTCCCCGAGATCTTAGTCCTGCTCCAGCTTCAGCACTGAACGCCGCTGACTCCAGCAGGCACGCGCCTCCCCTGCAGAGAAGCGCCGAGTCCACGCAGGCCTCCTCCCCGGATCCACGGGCACTGGGAACCAAGAAGGGAAGAACTTTCCAAGCAGTGCACCCCCAAGCAGAGATCGCAGCTGTTGCTGCCTCCCCGAGTCCCCCCAGGAGACAGGCCCTGGACAGGAATAGAGCAGCCCACGGCTTCTGTAAGGCTGGCGGGGGCAGGGGCAGCTAAACCCGGTCTGGCAGGTGGTTCCCTCGGGAGGAGCAGAGCCCTCGCTGGGCAGAGCTCTGGGTCTCTGAGCTCATTCAGTTCTGTCTCCCTGTCTGGGGAGGGGGGCTGTGGCCAGGGACAGCCCTTGACTGGGACTTTGAAACCTTCAGGAGACCCCGAACGCCCCCGGGCATGAGAATCAATGAGCTCCATCCAGTAAACAGAGCACAGCTAATGTATATATAGGCCCTCCCACCTGGTTTCCAAAAGGATTTGCAACAGCTTTTGCGAGAGACAAAGAAATGAGCATTTCAGGCGTGCCAGAGTTTACTCATGAGCTCTCCCACCACAGACCACAGGGACCAGCGCCAGGACAGAAGAATCTCAGATCCCCCCAGGCAGCCGTGTGAACAGTGATGAGCAACCCACCCCTGGAGGTATGCAAGCGGAGACTGGAGGCTGGCACCGGGGAGGGACCCATGCACCTGGTACAGGTTTCACCTGATGCTAAGTTCTGCCGAGGAGAGATGTTGCCAACCGTGCTCGCTCAGCCCCCACCCTGCCCGCAAAGAGAGGCAGAGCCTGACATACAGCGGGCGGTGGCAGCCACTTGCCGGCTTCTTCCCACCCTCCCCAAGCCATTTCCCCAGATGATTGAAAACTAAGGAGAGGAAGCCGCGAGGCATCCCATGTGGTCCCCTGAGCCCCACCAGGAGTGATCCCTAAGTGCAGAGCCAGGAGTAGGCCAGAGCACTGCTGGTGTGGCCCAAAGACACTTAAAAATAAATAAATAAATAATAATAATAATACTGAGAAGAGGGGCCAGAGAGATAGTACAGTGGGTATATGTCTTGAATAAGGCAGTCTGGGTTCCATCTCCAGCATCCCCAATCTCTGAGGCAGAAGGCCCTACACACTGCTGGATGTGGTAGAAAGAAATGGAGGGAGGGAGGGGTGGGAAGGAGGTACAGAAGGGAGCGGAGGAGGGAAGGGAGGGAGGGAGGGAGGGAGGGAGGAAGAAAGGAAGGAAGGAAGGAAGGAAGGAAGGAAGGAAGGAAGGAAGGAAGGAAGGAGAAAAAGAAAGAACTGTGTGGAAGGTTGGGACAGTCCCCTGCTGGTCTGCTGAAGCCGTCTGGGGTCCTCCGAGAGAAAGTGGGCTGCAAGGCATGGGATCCTCCAGAGACCTCAGCACATGCAACACCACCCCCTCTGTTCCATGTGGCCACACTGCCCCGCCCCCTCTCTGAGGCACCCCGCTCCTAGAGAGCACTCCCATCAACACCCCAGAGAGCCACAGCACACCTCTTACCCCATCATAGAACCTGACACATGCTGGTATGTCCTGAGCTGGAGCTCTGCCTTGGAGCCAGAGGGCAGCTTCCCGCTCAGGCCCACATGCGGATTCTGGCAAGACACAACCCTGTCTGGTCCTAGGGCTGCCTCCAGGGGTGGAGGTGGTCAGCGAATGAGAACAAATCAGGAAGGCACTCGGACAAGTTCTCTTGGGGAAGAGGACACCAGGGCCAGCCAGGACGCATCTTCGGGCAGTGTCTGGGCAGAGGTGGGCTGGTGCAATCAGAGGAAAATCTGGCCTGGTGCTTGTTTTGGTTTAGACTTTTTGCTTACTCCTGGCTCTGCACTGGAATCAGTCTTCAGAGTGCTCAGGGTGTGTGCAGGCAAGCGCTCTCCCTGCCGTACGAGGGCTCCAGGCCTTGGGCCTGGTGTTTGAAGCAGGTGTGGGGAGAGGGAAGGAGGCAAGTGGGCTAGGGAAGGCCAGAGCAGGTCTGTGGGGAGGAGACAGTCACAGCAGGACAGGAGAACTGGGGGCTGAAGGAGGGAGCAGTTCCTGGCTCTGTGCTTCGGGGACTCTCCTGGCAGTGCTCAGACATGGCAGGGATGGAAGCTGAGCCATGTGCATGCAGAGCCTGCATTCCATCCTCTGAGCTGCGGGAATGGGCCAGACCCTTCCCTCCTCGCAGGAAGGCAGCACCTTGAGAGCCCCTGCTGCTGAGGCCGTCACAGCTGTCTTTGCACAGACAGGCCACGTGCCTCCACCATCTGGTTGTCAGTTCCGAGAATCTCATTATCCTCCGGTCTGGGCTGGACCCTGCCTACCCTGCTGCCCGGAGGGAAATGCTTTCACCTCACCATAAGGGCAAGGCCTGGTCTCTCAGGGCCAGAGGGCAGGGAGGGGCAGACAGGGATCTTCACTGAGGCCGTGGGGTGGGTGCACAATCTTCCTTGCCTGACTTCTGACTATGGGACTTGTATTTGTCGTGTTGGGAACACTGCCTGCTCTCCCTCCTCAGGAGCCCTGGATACTTTTTTTTTTTTCTTTTTGGGTCACACCCGGTGATGCACAAGGGTTACTCCTGGCTCTGCACTCAGGAGTTACTCTTAGCTGTGCTCAGGGGACTATGGGATGCAGGGAATCGAATCCGGGTCGGCCATATGCAAGGCAAATGCCCTACCCGCTGTGCGCTCTCTCCAGCTCCCAGCCCTGGATATCTTTTGCTCTCTGAGTTTTTTGCTTTGGGAGGAGAGGTTCACTCCTTTCTCTGCAGGTGGGGCTCAGGGGATCATATGGGCACCCAGAATACGGCCACTGCAGAGCAAGCACCAGACCCACTGTAGTATCTCTCCAGCCCCACGTCCCTGACTCAGGGTCAAGCCTGAAAACAATGGGCCATTAGCAGGGCTGTGTCCAGGGCTTGGCCAGGGATAAACCACTTGGTAAACTCTCAAGTTATTTGTGATTCTGGAGAGGGCTTTGAAAACTGTAAATCCTTTGTGTAATTTGTAATTGTGTAATGTGCAATGACCAAACACTTGGTAAACTGTTCGGTGAATGAGCCCGCGTGGGAAACTGCCAAGTGCTTTTATAAACTTCCCAGCTCTGCACTGCGCGAGGCTGCCGGATGGAGGGGGCCATGCCACCCGTGACCCCCAGAGGATGCGTCATGCCTCCGGGCCTGCACGCCCGCATCCCCGTATCAGCCGAAGAGCTAGCACAACCGCGAGGTCTGGAGAAGGGGAGTGCAGGGCGCGAGGGACTAGGTGGGGGGTGTCTCGCGGCGCACGTTGTCAAAGTCCGGGCTCTGCCGCCTCCTGGTGGCCGCAGGAGGAATGACGAGGCATCCTAAGGCCTCATGCAGGCGGACCCGCGCACGCGCACCGGTCCACGTGCTTCCTCGCCCCCCCCTTCCTCCCCCCCCCCTCCCCCCCCCCCCCCCCCCCCCCC
>JAOXYA010011691.1:0-13965 GCA_028565675.1 Sorex palustris | reverse complement strand
GCTCTCCGAGAGGGGCGGAGGAATCGAACTCAGGTCGGCCATGTTGGCTGCGTGCAAGACAAACGCCCTACCGCTGTTTTATTTTTTTTATCCTAATTCTAATCTCACGTTGAGTGTAGTATCTTGCATAATAGAGTTCACCAAAAGTTGTGTAGCAAGATTATCAATAGAAGAAATGATCATGATTTTAATAAAATTCTTAGTAAAAAGTAAAAATCAAAAATCCAAAGTTATTTATTACAGATATTTTTAAAAATTTAGGTTTTAAAAAAAGCTTCAATTATTTATTCCTGCTTTGTCTCAGCAAAATCTGGATGATTTTGGATGCCTGAGTAGGTTTGGGATTTTTTGCACAGTAACAGACTGAGCTATCTTCAAATTGACTTAAGTTTTTTCAGCCCATTTAAACATCACACAATCCAATCCAAATTCAATGGCATTCTTAATTTTTAAGAGCATTTATAGTATTAACTCCTATAATTTGATATGCAAGATGCACATTCAAAATCTTCATCATAAATTTTAAAACTGCAAATGACTACAAGTTTGAGTCTCATTCAATTCAAGGCAAAACTAATATTCCTAGAACTAAATACTTCAGGTAAAGTAAGGAATAAATACTTCTGCCACAACCCACAAAGCAGTCTGTGAGCTATTTGTGAGAAGTATTGAACCATCATAACTTCTTCAGGTCAGTCTCCTAAATCAATCTATCAAAGTTTTCTAAAGATCAAGATACTGTATCTTTTATTCTCTTTTGAATGCAGTTGCTGAAACACCCCTCATGTTGGCTAAACTGAGAAATTTGGAATTTGGTTATCACAGTTGCCAAAGAACTTTCTTGATGTGCTTTGCTTTAAACATAATATACTAAATTTTCTCTAGTGCTTATATCCACAATAACTCTGAGTTTTTGTACCTTTTACTATACACAGTCATTTCACGTTTTCTCTGAGATCTTATTTTTTCCCTCTTTTGTAACATTGGATTCTGCTAAATTTTAATGTATCATAACTAAAATAGACCTGCTTTGTTGTCACATCTCTAGATAGTAGATCATTTTTGATATTTTGACTACTCTTTTAAACTTCTCTTCATATATATGTGTATATGTAAAGTTTGCATATTTTGCTTTTTGAATCACACCTGACATTGCACAGGGGTTATTTCTGATTCATGCACTCAGGAATTACTCCTGATGGTGCTCGGGGGACCATATGAGATGCTGGGAATCGAACCCGGGTTGGCTGCATGCAAGACAAATGACCTACCCGCTGTGCTGTCGCTCCAGCCCAGGGCTGTATTTTCTTGGGAGAATCATTTTCTTTCCCTCATTCTCCAGAGTAACTTCTGGTCCACTGGCTACAGTTTTCTTTTCTTTCTTTCGTTTTTAATTTAATTCTGTTTTTATAAAGTTGTTCACAATAATTTGTTACATTCAGTATTCCAACACCAATTCCACCACCATCACACCTTCCCATCACACCACTATTTCAAATTTTACAACCACCACCCAAGCCTGCCTCAATAGCAGGCCCTGTATAATTTATTTTGTATTGTTTGTTATGAATAGTTTGCTAAACATGACCGAAAAAAGATTCCTTAGAAGAAAGTGTGAAGATTGGTGTATCTCACCCTGATAAGAATTAAAATTCTTAAGATAAAAATAAGAGATTGCTAATATGTTGTTACAAGGTGAGCCTTGTGTGCTTATATATGTACATATAAAATATATGTATTTTATATCAATAAGATATTGATATAAAATATATAACATATTTTTTTTGCTTTTTTAAAAATTATTATTAGTGAAACACCATGAGGTGCAGTTGTAGATTCACAATTTTTTGTGCTTGGGTTTCTATTATGCAATGATCAAATACCCATCCCTCCACCAGTGCCCATTTTCCACCACCATGCATAATATCCCTCCCACCACCATCCCTCCCGTCCCAACCTGCCTCTGTGGCAGGGCATTCCCTTGTGTTCTCTCTCTCCTTTTGGGTATTGTGGTCTGCAAAAGAGGCTTTGAGTGGCAAACATGTTCGGTCCATAGTCTACTTTCAACATGCATCTCCCCTCCTGGGAGGATCCTCCAATATAACATATTTTATATATACATATATATGCTGGAGCAATAGCACAGCGGTAGGGTATTTGCATTGCGTGCAGCCCGCCTGGCCAAGCTGGGTTCAATTCTTCTGCCCCTCTCAGAGAGCCCGGCAAGCTACCCATGACGTATTTGATATGCCAAACACAGTAACAAGAAGTCTCACAATGGAGACGTAACTGGGCCTGCTCGAGCAAAGTCAATGAACAATGGGAGGACAGTGTTTTGTTTTGTTTTTTATACACACACACACACACACACACACACACACATATATTTTATTGAGATCAGTTGCCTTCTACTTTACACTCCATCCAATGTGGTGTGCTACTCCTGGCACATCATTGGTATAGAATATGAGAGTATGAGATGAACCAGGAATCCTAAAATTTTAAATAGGGTGATCTGGTTGGAGTTAGGTTTTTAACTGGATGGTGACTTTGGGGTCCGGAGGCATCTCTGCAGCTTGCTGATCTCTTCCGAGATGTATTTGTGAGTCTCTGGATCCTGGCTGATGAGCTTATATGGCGCCAGAGGCAGTGTGTGGGCGGGACCGCCAGACTCCCAGATGCCTGATGAGATGGAGGGAGGCTGGCTACAATTTTCCTCTTCTCTACCACCTGCCAAGATGATGGTGGCCCTGGGCAATCACAAAGAGTTCTGGCCAAAGAAGAAGAGCACCCTGTGGCGGGCATGGCGGGAAGGCCAGGCAGGGCCCCATGTGGAAGGGGGTGTGGCCAGTGACCCGGTCTAGAGGGGGCATGGCTAAGGGGCAGGCCAGAGAGCCCAGCAGAGCAGGGCATGGACTGCAGGCATGCAGAGCCCTGCGTGGACGGGCAAGGCGGTGGTGCCCAAGGCTCCATTCAGCGGAGGCCTGTGGTTCTTCGGGATCCCTTTGTGATGCCCTCCTCCCTGGGTACCTCTCAGCCGGATGCCCGCACATCCTGCTCCAAGGGGCTAGCCTTCTGGGCAGCGGGAAACTAGGATACCATCAGTGTTTTCACAACGAATAGGACAAACAGTACCCAGAGGCCTGCTTCTCTCTTCGTGTCTCTGCTTGTGCAGCCGCCTACCCCTGTTTCCGAGGGCCCCTGGTGTCCCCAACCCCTCCTTCCCTTTCCTTTCCTGGACCAATTGTGGGCTCAGCTGATGGGGTGAGACAGAGTCTTCTGGATCCGTCTGTTTGCCTCGGGCATGGGGAGGATGTTCCCTGGGGGGACCTTGGACTGTGCCCTGCAAGGATGTGGAGAAGCATCTGATCTGGGGTGGGGGGGGCAGTGGGGAGTTACCAACACAGAGGGCATGAGGTACACACACAGTCCCAGCACATCGTCCTCCACCCCCAACATCCCCCCTGCTGGAGGCCCATTTCCTCCCCGGGTCAGACCCTGCACCCTGTTTGTCCACCTCCTGATGACGCCTCTGTCTGGAAAGTCTCTGGTCCTGTTTGAAGAGCAGAAGGGCACCTTCCTGCTCCTGGGTGATGAGGAAGCCTGCTGTTGCACTTGGCTTCTAGAAGACCTCAGTTGTTAGTGGCTGATACTATCAGCCTGTTGCATAACTTTTCCCACTGGGAAGGAGCCGCATCCTGGGGCTTTTATCCTGACCGGGGGCTGGGGGTGAGGTGGGGAAAGGTCAGAGTGAGGCTGGGGGAGGGAGGGATCTGGGTGAGTGGGTGGGCAGGATGTTGGCTGTTGACACTGGCTGGAGGCAGGACCAGCAGAAGGGGACCTAGAGGAAGTGGAATCGAATATCCTTTGGAACCTTTGGCCACTGGACTTGGAATGTCCCCATCACCACCCCGGGTCAGCCAGAGTCCCTCGCTGCCCTGTGGCTAGAAAACGCAGCCCCGGTGCGTGCTCATATTTCAAAATCAAAGCTGCCACTTCAGCAGGTTTTAGAATCCGCGTTCCCAGCAGGTGTGCCCTGTGCAGGCGACAGCCACACAAGTCCTGGCCAGAAGGGCAGGTACTGCCTACCACCCCACCAAGGTCCAGCAGCATAAGGGAGCCAGAACTCCCCAGTGAGGGCCTCGTCTAGTGACACCAGAGTCAGGAGAGATGCAGGTCAGGAAGGCTGAGCTCACAACGGGCTTCCTCAGGCCAGTGCCGCTGCCTCCTGTCTGGCTTCAGGTCATTCTGCTGAGCCTTGTTTCCTGTTTTTTTTTTTTTGGGGGGGGTCACACCCGGTGATGCACAGGGGTTACTCCTGGCTCTGCACTCAGGAATCACTCCTGGCATTGTCAGAGAGTCATAAGGGATGCTGGGAATTGAACCCAGGTCAGCCGTGTGCAAGGCAAACGTCCTACCCATTGTGCTATCGCTTCAGCCCTCTTATTCCTATTTTGACTGCGAGTGTTGGCATTTTTTGAGTGGGGGTGGTGTTGGTGGGGGCAAGGGGAGGTGCTATGCCAAAGGCCTTGTTAAAAACCTTTTTTTGTTTTCTGCTTTTTTTGGGTCACACCCAGAGATGCACAGGGGTTGCTCCTTGCTCTGCATTCAGGAATTACTCCTGGTGGTGCTCGGAGGAATATGTGGGATGCTGGGAATCAAACCCAGGTTGGCCGAATGCAAGGCAAACGCCCTACCTGCTGTGCTATCACTCCAGCCCCTGAAAAACCTTTCAATTCATTATCTTAGGTAACCTTTCTTGCCAAGGGAGACCGAGATTGAGAAATTCTGCCCAAGAATTTCTTCTGCTGAGAAGAAAGTGTGCGCTTTGCATACAGGCATCTTGGGTTTGATCCCCGGCACCCCAGAGATCCCCAAGCCCGCCCCCCCCAGGAACAACCAACAAGCAAGTGAGCCAGGAGTAGCCCCCAACACCACCAGATGGGGACTAATCCTGCCCCCCCAAAGACAAAGAATCCCGGGGGCCAGAGAGAAGGTACAGCGGGGAAGAGGCTTGCCTTACACATGGTAGACTCTGGTCCAACCCCTGACAGTGCCAGGGAATCCTTTGAGCATTGCCAGGAGTAACCTTAGCACAGAGCCAGGAGTGACCGACCTCTGAGCACTGCCAGCTGTGCCCCCCCCCTTCTTCCAGCACCTCCCCCAAGAAAAGAATCGTGCTCAAGGCCACATGGGCAGAAAAAGTGACCTGGAGTTAGGCGCTGAGAGTTGGCACCAAGGGTCCCTGCTACTTCGCAGACATTTCTCTAGCTCTGCCTGTCAGCGTCTGGGGCCAGACTGTCTCGGGGTCCTCCTGCTCAGAAGTGTTTCCAGCACCCCTACCCTGTGGCCTCCGTGACTCAGTAAAGCCTGGCGCTCGTGGCCTCCCCAGGAAAGCCCAGACCTGAGCCTGGGCTGCCCCAAGCTTCCTCGGCCCCATCCCAAGGCCCCGTGCAATGCCATCGCATTTCCGTTGCCAAGGAAGATCAGGCAAGCAAGCTTCATGAATCATGGTTCTGTTTATATTTTGGTTGCCGAGGCTAAATATTTATTGCTTTAAGTAAGAGGCTCTGCCTTAATTCAAGTCATAACTAACCACAAGTGCCCTGGGTCGCCTCCCCCTACCCCGGGCCGTGCACTCATCCACACCAGGCCCAGCACAGGGAGCCCTCAGACGCTGCCCAGAGCTGCTGATCAAAGTATTAAGAGTTATCACATATAACTTTGGAAATCAAAAGTGCAGAGACGTTTAATTTATGGTCTTATCGAGGGCTCTTATATAATTTCTGTGATTCACCTTTGTGATCCCGTGGCACAGGGACAAAGGTGTTGGCGATATTAGAACCCTGATTTGAAAAAGACAGGAGCCAGAGTGATAGTACAAGCGGGGAGGGTGTCTGCCTGGCATGCGACTGGCCTGGGTTCGATCCCCGACATCCCAGATAGTCCTCTGAGCACCGCCAGGAGTAATTCCTGGGTGCAGAGCCAGGAGTAATCCCTGAGCATTGCCAGGTGTGACCCAAAAACCAAAAAGAAAACGAAAAAAAAGGACATAAGCCACATTGTGTCTTGAGGTGCATTGTATGTGTCTATCTCCAGATAGACCTACCTCAGCCTCCTTCCAGGCAAGGACCCTCCTGGCGAAAGATCAGGAACTTTAGGAGATAACTGATGAACAGACCCACTTAGCCCAACTGAGTCCCACTGTCAGGAAGGGGACCTTGGCTTTGGGGTCCTCTGAAAACTCCTCTTGGGACTGGAGAGAACAATGAGCACAAGCTTTGCATACAGGAGCCCCCAGGTTTGATATCTGTCCCCAAATGGTCCCTGAGCATCACGACAGCAGCCCCCTACACATTATTAGATGTAGACCCAAACAAAAAAGTTAGAAACTTGGGTTGGGAGAGAAAAGCAAGGTGGTTCAAATTCTGCTGAAGCCAGGAAGATGCAGCCTGTGTTGACAATACCCAGAGACCCCTACCCCGCATTTTCCCCTCCTGAACCAGCCACATTGAGGGGCTTCTCCCTGCCAGCCTTCTCCTCTCTTTCCCCCAGTACCGGAAGATTTGCATATGTGCACCCTAAGAACATATCAACGTTTGATCTCCTGTGTATTTCCTGTCCCACCAACTTCCAGCCCTCCTGAAACGGGACAGACACAGAGACAGGGTGAGGGGTGAAAGGGAAAGAATCTGGGAGGTCGGTCTGTGACACAAGAACAACATGAAAGAGGCTGAAGTGATAATACAGCGGGGAGGGCTTTTGCCTTGCCTGTGGTGAACCTGGGTTTGATCCCCAACATCCCATAGGGTCCTCCCAGCACTGCCAGGAGTCATTCCTGAGTGCAGAGCCAGGAGTAACCCCTGAGCATTGCCAGGTGTGACCTAAAAAGCAGAAAGCATAAACAAAATCAAAATAAAAGAACAACATGAAAGATTGGGGTCAGAGTGATAGTACAGTTGGGAGGGTGTTTGCCTTGCACATGGTGGACCTGGATTCAATCCCCAGCATCCCATATGGTTCCCTGAATATCGCCAGGAGTAATTCCTGGGAGCAGAGCCAGGAGTAACCACTGAGCATCACTGGGTGTGGCCCAAAAAGCAAAAAGCAGAAACAAAATCAAAACAAAACAAAAGAACAACATGAAAGGTTGGGGAAGACAAGAGGTTGGGGCCAGGGTGATAGCACAGTTAGGGAGGGCGTTTGCCTTGCATGTGGCAGGCCCAGATTCCATCTCCAGCATCCCAAATGGTCCCCCAAGCACTGCCAGGAGTAAGCCCTCAGCATCATCGGGTGTGATCCAAAAAACAAAAAAGCAAGAACGGAAACAAAATCCCCCCCAACTCCCAGGACAATATGAAAGATTGAGGAAGACAAGAGGTGCCCCAGTGGGGAGACCAGAGAGTGCAGGATCCCCGAGGACAAAGCTGTCCTTCTCCCGGACTCAGCTCTGATGTCTAGGCTTTATGTCTGATGCTCTGCTGACTGTCTGTGGACCCCACAAGGCCTGCGTCATGGACGCTGTCTTCCCCTGATCAGGCAGAACAAGCACATGTGTTGGAATAAGGTCCCCAACAGTCAGGCCCATCAATGGGCTTCGTGTCCTGTTCCCACCCCCAGGCCCAGAGGTCTCATGCCCCAATAGAGCAGAGCACAGCATAAGTTGGCTTCTCCCCATTGACCCTGAAGCCATGTGGGTGCTGTGCCCCCACTACCCCCAGCTGCTATCTGGCAGGGGGGCACTGCTC
Source organism: Sorex palustris (assembly GCA_028565675.1). Taxonomy (NCBI): domain Eukaryota; kingdom Metazoa; phylum Chordata; class Mammalia; order Eulipotyphla; family Soricidae; genus Sorex; species Sorex palustris. Next base: position 6,217 of record JAOXYA010011691.1, on the reverse strand, counting down.
CACGTGGGTGACTTGCATGTCCATCAGAGAGGCACGATTCCCACTGACCCCAAACCCACACAGGAAGCGCATCTTGGGGCTATTTGTGGACCAGGTCAAAGTGCGTCCCATTTAGCCTCCAACATGCCACTAGGTTTGGAGAGCACCCCCACCCCCCACCCCACCCAGCACACTACACATCCATCCATACGGCACGCGTTGTTCGGTGTTACGTTCCTTCCTCCGACACTTGGGGGACTCCCCAGCCAGTTAGGAGAAAATCCCAAGAATGCCGAGCATTTCCCTTGTGGCGTATGAGGCCAAGAGACATCAAAGGTTTGGGTTTGCAGAGCGACAGAAGCCTTGGCTGAGGGGGTGCCCCCCACCCCTCTCGTCATCGCTTCCTTCTTCACGCTGGCCAAACCCGGGGGAGTCACTGGAGCGTGGGGTAGGGTGAACCACAGTCAGCCTCGGCCTTGGAAGAGCCTCTTACACGCTAACTTGGTGGAATCTTTGGCTCCCACGAGCGGGAGGGTGGGGTGGACGAGGGGGTGGAGGGCTGGTCATGGTTAGTTCCATGCAACATGTCTTCAGGATGTTTCCATAAAACATGAGCTCATTGCTTCCAAGCCGTCATCGTCCTTGGATCGGTGGTCCCTCGGGGTGGTTATAAAAATAACTCCCTGAATGACCCGAGTGGAAATAAATAGATTGGACGGCGATTGTTTTTACCTCCCCTCGAGCGGCTGGAGGCATTATGAAGGCGCCCGCAACGTGAGAACAAGTCGTTAATTCAAGGAAAGGCAACACAGTGAAGTGAAAACACAACTCTTAGATCCACGCCAGGTCAGTTGTTGGTCAGATCAAAGAGGCGGAAGAGTTTCTTCCCCCACCCCCATCTCTCAGCCCCTGTTCAGTACACCTCATGGATGGTCAGCATGGTCATTATGATAGAAAGCAGCTTCCCTGGGGCCAGAGCCATAGTCCGTGGGGGCGGGCATGTGTCTTACATGCGGCCGACCCAGGTTCAAACCCCGGCATCCCATATGGTCCCCCGAACACTGCCAGGTGTGATCCCTGAGTGCAGAGCCAGGAGTAACCCCTGAGCATCGCCAAGTGTGGCTCTAAAAGCTCTCCCCCCCCCCAAAAAAAAGAAAAAAGTAAAGAGAAAGAAAGATTCTTTTGTGCTGGGTGCCAGAGTGAGGCAGCCCCGTGATATGGAGACCCAGGAGACCTCCCCCAAAAGATGGAAAGTGTCAGGAGAGAAAAGTATATGATTCAGTTCAGTGACGAAGACAACGGCTATTTCCAGTTAAAGAGCATCTTCCAAATCACTGATGCTCGCCCGTTCCCAGACATCAGCAGTGCCTATAAGAAGTCACTCCCTGTAGGCCAGAGCTATAGTCCAGTGGGGAGGTTGTTTGCCTTGCACGTGGCCGACCCAGGTTCCATCCCTGGCATCCCATAAGGTCCCCCAAGCATTGTCAGGAGTAACTCCTGTGCATCGCTGGGTGTGACCCAAAAATGGGGAAAAAAAAAAACAAGTCACTCCCTGCGGGCCCAAGTGATTGTCCAGCAGGGAAGGCATTTGCCTTGCATGTGGCCAATCTGGTTTCTGTCTCTCACATCCCATTTGGTCCCCTGATCCTCACTAGGAATGCAGAGCCAGGAGTAACTCCTGACAATAAATAAAAATAAAAAAGAAGTCACTCCTGAGGGGTAATGCCCAGAATCTCTTGGAGAGGTCCAGGAAAGAGGGCCCTTGTCGCAGATCTGGAGAATTTTAACCGCCTTGCACAAACTCTCTCTCTCTCTCTCTCTCTCTCTCTCTCTCTCTCTCCCCCCCCCTATTCTCTCTCTCCTCACAGGGGGAAGTTCAGCCAAGCAGACCACATGGGAAGGAGGCCACCGGGTCCCCTCTCTGGCTTACTGGCCGGGCACCATCCCCACCAATGTCACCAGCACGGCCTTGCTAAGGTAGGAGAGCCCAAACTCCCAGAGTGGGTGGGGTGTAGAGCCAGGTCGAAGCTTGCTCCGGCTCTGTCACCTCCCTGTGGAGGCTGGAGGTTATTCCACAGGCTCCTCATGCTATGGGGGTGTATGCGTCGCAGTGAAGAGAGGCCCCGGGAAATTGCATTCTAGAATCTTCTCTGCTGATGCAGCCCTGGCTGTTGGAGATAACAACACTGCCCCCCCCCCCCCACACACACAGTGATAGTGGCTCCCCTCTGGGCCTAGGCCAAACTCCGAACTCTTTGATGTTTGACCCCCCACACACAACATCTGCCCTCCCTGGGGTGCGGGCAGGTGTTCAGGAGGTGGCTGCATGAAGCCGCATGTGGGTGACAAACAGGAGGCTCCAGACAGGAGTCTAGAACTTTCTTGGCCACACGAGTCTAGAAATCTTGGCTTGGAGAGGCTGGGAGGAGGAGGATGGAAGAAGAGATCCTTACGGGGTTGGGGGTGGGGGCAGCCTTCCCTCTGCTTCCTGTCCCTCTGCTGCCCTGGGGCCATCTCTGTGGCAAAGGCCTGCCTGGGGAGGGGACAGGGGTTCTCTCTTCAGACAGGGGCTTCCTCTCTGGGTTCTCTGTACCTTCTGGTAAAGGGGAGCCCCCCAGGAAAGCTGGGGCTGGAGCATAGGCCCAGAGCTTGGGCATTGGTTGTGGATGGTTAGTTGTAGATGGTTAGTTGTAGGTGGTCAGTTGTAGATGGCCAGTTGTGGATAGCCAGTTGTAGATGGTTAGTTATACATGGCTAGTTGTAGATGGCTAGTTGTAGACGATCGGTTGTAGATGGTTAGTTGTAGATGATCAGTTGTAGATGGTTAGTTGTAGATGATCAGTTGTAGATGGTTAGTTGTAGATTGTCAGTTGTAGTTAGTTGCTTCTCCTCTGTTCTCTGTAGTGGTGTCTGACCTGCAGACTCAGCCTGGGTGGAGGGTCCCAGAAAGCTGTCCCACCCTGAGGTGCTGAGACCCGGTTTTGGGGAGTAGAAGGGGAAGCTCAGTGCAAAGGGAGGTGAAGAGCCCTGATAGCCAGAGGCTATCATGCAGCCACCCTTGGGGGGTGCCAGGCAGCACACAGTCGTACTTGGACAGGGTACCCAGGATGGCCGGGAAGTGGCGTGAGAGGCACTTTTCCCGGGGCTGACTTGGCATCATGCAGTCAAGTGTCTCAGCCGGCCAGCAGGCCAGAGTCAGTGGAAACGGGGAGCGCATGTTTCTTCTCGGAGCACGCACCCTGGGAAGTTGGCATCATCTGGGGGACCCCCGAGGTGGCACCTGACTGGACGATGGGGTGGTTTCAGGGACCCCAGGGACAGTGTCTGGGTAAGGGGTGATCTTTGCGGGAGGCCCCTGGGAATTGCAACTGCCAGGCCCTCTAGGGCACTTTGGGGTTCCACCTCTGTCTGGGCCGGAGCAGACTGGTCTGTCTCCACGGAATCCACCTCCTTGTTATTTCCCATTAGTCTGTGGACAGCACCGCAGGCAGCTTCTTCTTACTGCCTGGACACCTCTGAGGGATCGCTGGGACAAACCATCTGGCCTCTGGCCCTCAGGGACAGTTCCACCTCTCCCTACCTGCCCCATCCGTGGAACCCAGACCCTCCCCAGACAACCCTTCTTTCCCGTTACTTCCTGTCTGCAAACCCATTTTGCTTTGGGTCCACACTCAGCTGTGCTCAAGGGGTCACTCTGGGCAGTGTTACGGGGCTGTAGGTGGTGCCCTGGATCAAACCAGGGTCAGCCATGTGCAAATAAGCACCACCACCCCCACTCCGCGCTGTCTCTCCAGCCTCAAGTCACACCCCCTTTTTCTCCCCTCAAGTGACCCCAGCTTCTAGGGGCATCCACCCTCCCCTCACCCCTTCCTTTGCCCTGGGATGGCCTCACCTCCTTTACCCCAAGGAGGCCCAGAGTGTTCTCTCTTCCCTCCACGTGAGTCTTGGGGTCCGGACTGCTGATTTGGGGGAAACCCCCCTTCTGCTGCCCGGTTGCCCCCCAGAGATGGATTCTTTAGAAGAACATGAGGGTCTAGGCCGGGCTGGCGTTGGGTCCCTGCGTGAGGGTCCCTGGTCTCCCCGACGTGGCCGCTTCTGTGGTTTTTAGCACTGTGACTGCCACCGTACAGCAAAGTGGGGTGCACCCCCCACCCACCGGAGGGCAGAGCCTGCCAAAGGCCAGCTACTTCCTTGTCAAACCAGATGAAGGACTGGGTGACTGAGGAGCACTTTGGTCAGATTAAGCTCAGGACTGTGGGTGCTGGAGCCCCTTCCTGCCCCTCTAGGACTCAGCTCAGGGACTTTCATTTTTCTTTCTTTCTTTTTTTTGCTTTTTGGGTTATAGCCGGCAGTGCTCAGGGGCTCCTCTTGGCTCATGGAGGTGCTCAGAGGACCATATGGGATGCTGGGAATCGAACCCAGGTTGGCCGCGTGTAAGGCAAATGCCCTACCCACTGTACTATTGCTCCAGCCCCTCAGGGACTGTCTTGCTCTCTCTAGTCATGAAGGTTTTTGACAGGCCACAATCCCCTCACCATTCTCCTCAACTCAAACTTAAGTTATCAGAGAAACTTCTCCTAGGCAGAGTTTTCTCTGTGTTCAGGCCTGGGAGTGTGTGTGTGTGTGTGTGTGTGTGTGTGTGTGTGTGTGTGTGTGTGACTCAGCGGTGCTCAACCTTTTCTCCTGAGTCTGTACTCAGAATTCCCTCCTGGTGGTGCTCAGGGAACCCGAGGGGCTTGAGCTTGGCTTGACTGCATGTGGGGCACCTTAAGCACTTACCACTGCACCATCTTTCTGGCCCCAGGTTTGGCTCCCTTTTTTGTAGGCTTGTTTTTAGAGCCACACTTGACAGTGATCAGGGCTGACTCCTGGCTCTGTGCTCAGGGTTGACTCATGGCGGGCTCAGGGGCCCACATGGGGTGCCGGGGATCCAAACCTGGTCACTTGGGCCAACTGTGTGCCAGGTAGAGCCCTATCCGCTGTGCCATCTCTCCTCCCCCGTGCCTGGGCACTTCCGAGTCAGCTTCCTGCCGTCTCCAGTGGAACCCATGGGGCCTAGTGCTGTCTCCATAGGAAGTCAGCCTGGGGTCAGAGGAGAGAGCATGAGGTGGAGACAGCAGGTTTCTAGAATGTTCCGTGGCAAGAACCTTGGACTCTGGGCAGGTTGCTAGAATGTTCTGTACCCTGCAGCTGCTTACTCCACACTCCTTGTCTCTGCACAATGTGGGACTGGCTCCTGGAGCATGAGTTTCCCTGAGATAAGCCACTGCTCTGTGACTGAGCTGGAAGCTGATGGCTCCCTGGGGGCACCCCCGCCCCCACTGAGAAGGACAGAGGTGGTGGGGTGGGGGTGGGCGCTGCAGGCACAGCCCAGGGTGGGGGGAGAAACGGGGTCCCACCCATAGGTCCCTTGCGTACACGGGGGAGGTGGGGCAGAAGACTGCACCCTGCATCTTCTGCAAGCCCCCTGCCTTGACCCTCCCCCAGACTCTTTGCTCAGGAGAGACCCCTGCTGGACCGTGGGCGGTCCCAGGGATGGAACTGGGGTCTGCAGTTTGTCAGGGAAACGCCTTCACCCCTGTTCTCTCTCTGCTCCCTCCCATCATCTTGAAGAAAACTGCACCCTGTGACTTAAAAACAAAAGCAAAACCACACCCCATGACTTAAAAACAAAAGCAAAACCGCACCCCATGACTTAAACACAAAAGCAAAATTGTTTTTTTCAAAGAGGGCCTAGGACAGTGGTACAGGAGATAAGGTACTTGCCTTGCTTGGCATTGCATATAGTTCCCTGAGCCCCACCAGGAGTGACTCCTGAGCAATGAGCCAGGAATAAGCCTTGAGAACCTTGGGGTGTGGCCCCCACATCCCTATCCAAAAACCAAAAACCAAAAAACTAATTCCCATGAAGAAAATCTGCTTCAATCTGACTTCCGTTTGGAGGGGTCGGGCAGGGACTATGCATGTGCAACTTTCTCCCTTCTATGCCTGGAAATCTTTTCTTTTTTAATCTAAAAACTATTTATTCTTTTTTTTTTTTAATTAGTGAAACACCATGAGGTACAGTTGTAGACTTACAAATTTTTGTGCTTGGCTTTCAGTTATACAATGATCGAACACCCATCCTTCCACCAGTGCCCATCCTCCACCCCCACCAATTCCAGTATCCCTCCCACCCCCCATCCTCCCCCATCCCACCCTGCCTCTGTGGCAGGGCATTCCCTCTTGTTCTCTCTCT